>JAJOOO010000892.1:0-47748 GCA_029582685.1 Solanum piurae
TGGTTCATACCAAAAGTATTTCTTAACATCGAACATGAACCTCTTTTGTTGGTAGAAGTTCAGTTCGTCTGACACTACTCCACACACCAAGTAATTTGTAAAATCAGCATACCAAGGGGGTTGTGTGAGGGTTACCGCGAATACATGTTCATCGGGAAAAATATCCTTTATGTCGATCTCCAGCTCATCATTTTCCCTTCCTTCCAATCTTGACAAGTGATCAGCCACCTGATTTTCACAACCTCTTCTATCTTTGACCTCAGAGTTGAATTCTTGCAATAAAAGCACCCACTTTATCAATCTCGGTTTGGCGTCTTTCTTTGCCATTAGATAACGCAAAGCAGCATGATCATGTGAATAATCACTTTTGTACCTAGCAAGTATGCGCAAAACTTCTCAAACACATAAACCACTGCAAGAAACTCTTATTCGGTAACTGTGTAGTTACGTTGAGCACTGTTTAAATTTTTGCTTGCATAGTAAATGGGATGAAAAAGTTTATGTCATTTTTGTCCCAACACTACGCCTAATGCCATACCGCTTGCATCACACATTACTTCAAATGGCTCTGACCAACCATGATTAATGATGATAGGAGTGGAAATCAGTTTATCTTTCAGGCATTTGAAAGTTACCATACAAGCATCATCAAAGTGGAATTTCACCTCTTTTTCCAAAAGTTTGCATAGAGGAAGTGCAAACTCCGAACCCTCTTTATTGAAATAGGTGGCGGTAATTTCTTGATTACTTCAACTTTTACTTTGTCCACCTCCAGCCCCTTTTATGATACTTTGTGACCAAGCATAATTCCTTCCTTAACCATGAAATGACAATTTTCCCAATTTAGGACTAAATTGGTCTCAACACATCTTTGGAGAACTTGTCCTAAGTTCTCTAAGCATTCTGCAAATGTGTCACTCACAACTGAGAAATCATCCATAAATACTTCCATTGAGTTTTCCACCATGTCAGCAAAGATGGATAGCATGCAACGTTGGAACGTAGCCGGGGCATTGCATAATCCGAATGGAATTCATTTGAAGGGGAAAGTACCATAAGGGCTGGTAAATGTTGTTTTCTCTTGATCCTCCGGAGCAATGGAGATTTGGTTATAGCCAGAATACCCATCTAAAAGCAATACCACCCTCTCTCGGATAGTCGGTCAAACATTTGATCCATAAAGTGCATGGGAAAATGATCCTTTTCCGTCGATGAATTTAGCTTCCGATAGTCCATGCAAACTCTCCAACCTGTCATCAGTCGCATAGATACAAGGTCCCTCTTGTCATTAGGGACAACCGTGACTCCTTCCTTTTTTGGTACACATTGTACCAGACTGACCCATTTGCTATCTGTAATAAGGTAGATCACTCCTGCGTCCAACCACTTTATTATTTCCTTTTTCACCACCTCTTGCATTGGCGGGTTTAGTCTTCGCTGATGTTCAACACTATGTTTACAATCGCTACTAAGCAGAATTTCGTTAGTGCATATGCCAGGAGGGATGCCCACTATATCAACAATAGTCCAACCGATGGCTTTTATGTGCCTTCTCAGTACTTCAAGGAGAAATTTTACTTGCCAATCAAGTAAATCGGCTGCAATAATCACCGGCAAGGTGTTATTTGCACCTAAGAAAGCATACCGGAGGTGAGAGGGCAATACCTTCATCTCGAGATTTTGTGGTACTTCGGTTGATGGCTTGGCGGGAGGGCTCTCTCGATTTTTTAAGTCGATGTCCAATTTCACTGGGGTCTTTGTAAATCCCCCCATGTTGGAAAACGTGGCTACCGCTTCATCTTGGCCTTGAACCTCAAATTCTTCATCGATCGCCAACACAACTTCAAGTGGTTATTTGCTGCCATCAAATGGCTCAGACTAGCCACTGCCTCGTCAATCATATCATCAGTTGAGATCACATGAATGCCACTTAGGTGTTTCATTGATTTGCACACATGAAAGGTGATTTCATCTTCATTAACCCAAAATTTCAGCTCCCCGCTCTCAATATCCACCAACGCTCTCCCAGTTTCCAAGAATGGCCTCCCCAAGATAATAGGAATCTCGATATCTATGTCACAGTCAAGTATGACAAAATTGGCCGGAAAAATAAATCTCTCAACCTTAACCAAAATGTCATAAAGTATTCCCACTGGGTGTTTGATCGATCTGTCAGCCATCAAGAGTCTCATAGTTGTAGCATGTGGTTCACCCAACCAGAGTTGTTCATAAATAGCATAAGGCATTAGATTAATACTTGCTCCCAGATCACATAAGGCTTTTGCAAACTTGAGCATGCCTATAGTACACGGGATGGTGAATGCTTCAGGATCATCTTTCTTTCGATCAGCTCCTTCGTCATAATTGCACTACAACTGTGAGAGACTTCGATCGTCTCAAAGTCCAAGCTCCTTTTTTGTATGACTAACTCCTTCATGAATTTGGCGTAACCCGACATTTCCAACAATGCTTCAAATAGAGGGAGACTAATCGATAAGGTCTTGAATAACGATAGAAACTTATTGAACTTCTGTTCCTCATTCTTTTTCTTGAGGCGTTGAGGAAATAAAGGAGATATTTTTGGTAAAGGCTGCTTGGCTTTTAGGTATGGCTTGTGCTTTTCCTCCTCACTTTGCGGTTCCTTTGTAATGTCATGTGGAATGGTTATCTCTTCTTCATCTATATCTTTGCCTTCATTCCGCGTGTGCTCTTCTTCGTTACCGATCACACCACATTTTACTTCTTTTCCTCTATGATTGACAATGGCCAGTCCTTTATCTTCATCATCTATCACCATATTTTGTTTTAATTGTATTGAAAGTAAACTCAATTGACTTTCAAGGACTTTGATTGCATCTGCGTGCGAGTTTCCTTTATTGTTCAAGGATGAGAAGTCGGCTTTCATACCTTTCAATAAATCATCCGAGCCTTCAACTTTATCAAGAATGCGTGAAAGCAAATCATTCACGCGGGGACTATTTGCACCTCCCCTAGATTTTGGGCTCTCACTTGAGGGAGTGTAGTTCTCTTCATATTCATCCTCTCTTCTCCAATACTCATTTTGCTAGGAAAAATCTTGGTGGCATCTCCTTTGCTCAACTTTCTTTTGATGGTTCCAACCTTGATTTCCACCTCGCTGCAAATAGGGTCGGTAGAAACCCTCCTCACTTCTTCGTGAGTTCCAACCTTGATTCTCCCCAGGCTTTGAATAGCTTAAGGATGAACCCTAAACTCTGAAAACTCCACAAGTTCCCTTCATGTGTTCCTGCAGAACTTCTATTTGGGTCAACATATTTTTGACGTTTTCATCCCTCTCTTTCTCTTTATCTAGTTTCCTTGTATTAATCTAAAATGAAATGGAGAGAGTTGATCCTCTTTGGTGTCCCACGCTTGGTTTATTCTAGTCATGTCATCTAGAAGAAATGAGGCTACCTCAAATGATTGCAACATTATTCCTCCTCGTACCAACTGATCAGCCACTCCTTTATTGATCGAATCGATGCTCCGGTAGAAATATTGAAGTAACAAATTGGTTGGAAGCCCATGGGTTGGGCATTTAAGTAGGAGCTTTTTGAATCTCACCCATGTTTCATGGAGCGGTTCCCTCTCCCGTCGCTTGAAACCTTGAATTTCATCTCTAAGTTTCATCATCCTTGATGGAGGGAAGAATCTTGTGTTAAATGCTATAACCAGCTCCTCCCATGATGTGATAGAATTGTTTGGTAACTCGGTTAACCACTTATTATATTCTCTTTTTAAAGACAAAGGGAATAACCGCATCCGAATTGACTCTTGCGATACACCTTTGAATGAAAAAGGGTTGTAAACCTCTGTAAAGTTTCTCACATGCTCGTACGGGTCTTCGTGATCGAGACCTCCATATAATCCCCTCATTTGGAGAAGGTGCAGAGTTGTGCTAGTGACTTCAAACATCGCATTCCCATCAGTTTGTGGGATGCAAATGCACTCATCCCACCCTATTGATCCGGGTTGTAGACACTATTGATGTCGTCTATACTGTCACGATGACCTGCTTGACTATCATTCATCTCTTCCTCACTCATATCCACTTCTATTCGGTCCAGCCAACACTTACACAACGCAGCCAAAACCAATTTAACTACATCCAGTAAATTTGAGAGTGACAAACCTTCAATCAAAGAATCTTAAGCAATGCTACTCCCCGGCAGCGGCGCCATTTTGATAAATGCTATCAAAGATACTTTATCCAATACTAAGTATCATCGATCGTTTAATAGTAATATAACCCAACCAAGGGTTGGGGTCGAATCCCAAGGGGGTAGTTTTTCCTTTAAATTTGAAAATGAAACTTTGACACAATCTCATCAATGTTATGAATATGTTTGGCAGATTTCAATCCAACTTCACAAATAAACACGAATTAAACAATTACTAGAGTAGAACTTGGGGAATTGACCAGCCAATTGTCGAATTTTACTTTAGAGGGAGAATGTTGATACAAACAGTAGGTTATTTTTTTGTAGGTAGGTCGGGCCATATATAAGATAACTTTCTCTCGAACAATTACCTTTTCTATGAAGAATTCTCTCGAACTTCATCACTGATCGTAAGATGCCCAGCCTGTTGTCCTCATAATATTCACTCTCTCGAGTTAGATACAAAGGATAGATTTTGGATTTCACTCTCTCGAGTTGAAATCTGGGTAACCCATGACTAAGGATGCTAAGATTGCTACCTTGGTTCTGTGCTTTTCTCTCAAGCAAGCTCACAATGCGAAATGAATTACACTAAATATGCATAACAACTTCAAAACGCAGTAACAATTTAGACCCACTTCAAATTAACCTCCCTATTTGCATTTCAACAATACCCACTTAGCAAAACTTCAACAATTGGCTTCATAGTCCAAACCCCAATAGAAGGGTTTTAGCCATTCACATCAAAAGTAGAAAAATTAACATCCATTCTTCTTCCCATAAGTGAATACAGAAAAATGAGAATTTTTATGAAGAAATCAGCTAAAAATTTTCTTGATTACAAGATCTCTAAGAATATTTCGATAAAAATCCCTCTCTAGTGCCTTTTGTGGTATCCTCTCTCTTATTTGTTTTTGTTCGCTCATTTCTGAATACCCTCTCTCCTTTCAAAAAATCAATTTAAATAAGTTTAATATGTGACAGCTACCGGCCATTCAGCGAGGTTAGTCGGATGTCGCTGATAGGTCGGCGACGCGCCGATCGTTCTTTATCTCGCCTTTAGTGTTCACTTCGGCTACTGTAACCTTAGGCGATCCAAATTGGGATCGTCGAACACTTCTGCGAATCGCCTTCTATCTATTATTTCGCTCATTAGTGTGTGTTCAAATCTTCTTTAGTAATCTTTGGCGATCTGATTTGTCCTTCGTCGAATAGATCGATGACACGCCAACTTGCTCTGCTGCTTGCCAAAATTACCCTGAGTTTAGCTCCAGCATTCTGTAACTCTAGGCGGTATCATGGCTGTTCGGCGATCCACCGAATGCTCTTTTCTATCACCAACGTGGTCATCCCTTCAAGGGCTTAGCTCAATAGAACATTAGGCGATAACATAGCCATTCGCCGACTCGCCCAATGGTTTAGGGATCTTCAGGCCTTCTCTTCTTCGCTCTTTCAGCTGCCTTGTTCGCTTTTTGCTCCATAGTGTCCATGCTTTGTCCTTAAGTTTAAGTGTCTGAAATTCAAGTATTTACATCAGTTATCGAGACAAAATATGAATTTTAGGACACTAATTCTATTAAAATAAAGCACTAGATGAGTCCAAATTGTGGACTCATCAGGGATCCACAAACTTTCTATTTTATTGAGTTGTTATAGCTTGGGCAAATGCATGAAATACAGCTCAAAACTCATCATTAGTCACTTGCTCGACCAAAGAGTCGAATGATACTTGGGGAACCTGGGGCTCCATATTTTCACGAACATATCTTCTTACGGGATTCCTTTGTGGAGGCATATTCTGAAAAGCACAAACAAGGACTACGAGATAAGGACCTTTATAGAGATAAACTCTATGGTACGACTTTAGAATAATGAAAGAAGTGGAGTTTCCTAAATATATTATAGCCTCTTATTCATAAATGTGGCGCGCTTCACACTCATGAATAAGACTCTACTTGACATGGTTTATAAGACCTCCTAAGACTTTTCTAAACCTTGTGCTCTAAATACAAAGTTTGGCACGACCCAAATTACACCCTAGACATGACATGGTGTATAAGACCCCGACAGGCCCTACACATGCCACTTAACATATATCATACAAGACAATAAAAACAATTAGTTTAAAAGTAGCATTTCATATAAAAGAGTTTGACAAAAAGTAGCGGAAGTCTAAACATAAGTCCCAAAGCCATCTATTACATCATACGGAAGTGATTGAGACGTAAATCATACATCACTTACAAAATATTAAATTAAAATGTCATGAAAGCAATAAATGAGTCTCGGTCCTTGAAGTATGACAATTCACCAATCTTCAATGTCTATAAGGGATCACTAGCAACGAGCGGCAGGAGAAAAGTCATCAAGCCCTACATTAGTGAAATAATATAGGCACAAGTATGCATTAGTACGTGGAATGTACTAAGTATGAAGGGAATGGAATAAAACATGAGACGTGATTATAAAGGGGACATAATAAAAAACATGAAGTGCATGACAAAGTTAAAAAATACTAAAATCATTTAGGAACTTCATAAATCATGAACATAGTCAATGCATCTTTAAATCATAAAGGAAGCTGCATAAAACATTAGTAATTAACTTAGTTCATTTTGTGGGAAGTTTACCATTAACCGACATAGACCATATGAGCTATAACATGGAATCCAGTGTCTACCCTACAATGAAAAGGGGTGTCCTTACTTGCCAAGGTAAGAACCATAATCTTAGGCTAAAGTGGATCCACTAGCTAATGTATATCTGTGACAATCATCCTATGGTGGCACATAGTTATGGGACATGGGTATTCGCCGCTAGTCCACTCGGTGCGAATCATAAATCCCATGGAATAGTCATTAATCATAGTCCTTTTATCATCCACAGAAACATACAATTAAGATACTAATCCAATCTAGAAATATCATAGGGTGGCTACTTAGACCATGCGTGAGAAAACCTTTCACCATCCATGATCTTTTCATAATAGCTTTTTAAGGCCCAGAGTCATAAACTTCATGCTAAAAATTCTCTACTACTAATGGAAATAGTTTTAAAAACGTGATCTGTAATCATTGATGGCATCATATACCATACTAATCAAGACCTAATTTAAGAAAATAGTCTGAAAAGCATTGAGGGAAAATCTAGATGTCATTAATGTTATGTGGTCAAACTTCATTGATTATATAGATACCTTCATCTATAAGCTTAATTAAGTCATACACATTGATTTCATGAAAGTATGCATGATTTCATTAAAATATATTCATAGATTCAAGCATATTTATAATGTCATGACTCAAAGTATACCTTAGGTGTAACATGGCGAGTACGACACTAAGAGGCCCTACACAATCCGCTTAGCTTACATCATACAAGATAATAGAAAATCAAGAGAAGTTTTGAGACATAGTTCATATTATAAGAGTTGACAAAAAGTAGGGGAAGTCTAACATTGTCTCAAATCCATCTAGTACGTCAAAAGTGATTGGGACGTAACCCATGCATCATATACAATACTGAAAGGTTTTGTCCTCAGAAAATGAGGACTCACCAATCTTCAAATCTACTAAAGTGATCACTAGCCACAGAGACGCTGTCATGACCCAAGGTAGCCCCTAGGTGTAACATGGCGTATAAGAACCTGGGAGGCCCCATACAAGCCACTCAGCTTTTATCATACAAGAGATAGAATAAAGAGATTTAAAGACAATTTCAATATATCAAAGTTTTATAAAGCAAAGCGGAAATTCTAACATCGTCTCAATAGCCATCTAGTACATAATAATGAATCTATGCCTAGGCCATACATCATGTCCAAAACTGAAAATAAGGAAAAACTGAAGATAATGAAAATCCGGTCCTCGAATCATGTAGACTCACAAAAGCTTGGAATCTTGTCAATGAACTCTAGCCACGAAACTGGAACCCTGACTGTCAGACCCTACATTTGGGGAAATGTAGGGAAGAGTATGTGTTAGTACAAAATATGTACAAAGTATGATAGCCATGCATAAAACATACTAAAATGAGATACCTTCAAGAAATGCAATGACCAAGGTAAAACATGAGATAAGAGGGTTAGAAAACATGAGTCATAAAACATGGTCAATGCACATAGTCATCATCTTAAACATGTATGAGATACTTCCTTGAAGTAACCTTAGTTTTTCATAACTAGCTTGCTTATGGGAAGTAGTCTTAACCAACATATAAGACCATGAGAGATATCATCATGGAATCCGGTGTCTCCCATACCAAAAAGAGTTGTCCTACTTGCCACTGTAAGGACCCTGAACCTCTAGCTTATGTGGATCCACTAGCTAATGTCTATCTAGACAATCCTATGTGGGCAGATAGTTATTCGACACCGGTAATCTTCACTTTTCCACTCAATTCTAAGCTTAACTTCCATGGAATAGTTCTTATTCATATTCATCTTAGCTCTTAAAGGAACATGGGTAATCGCCTCTTGACCTTACATCATGTGACATGGGTAAGTGCCTCTTGTCTTTCTATTAGAGAGCATGGGTAATCGTCTCTTTCCATAACATTAGAATAGCTCCTTAACATTGTTTCATTTTAGGTGAGACGACCTTTCAACTTAAGAACCCTTATCAGGTGAGAAAACCTTTCACAATTCATGCTTATATGTGTATATGAGAAATCGTTTTAACAACAACATCATTAATACTTCACTCTAAAAGCATCCATAGAACATTTACATAATTTTCATGAGAACATGCTTGATTTCATCAACTTCTCTTTCATAATCCAAAACCCACATTATATACTCATAACTTGGAAAACATGGGGATTACATGGGTTCATGGGGGATCAACATAAAAATATGAGATTAACTCAATTCAGGCATAATAGATCATAAATAAATCAATGAATTCAATAATCAAAGAAACCCATGACATGGAACAAAACCTTAACTCAATTGGGGAATTCTATCTTATAAATTGGAGAATTTGGGAACTCCATGGATGAAAGGCTTCCATGGATAAAAACTATCCTACCTCAATGCCAATTGCTTAACTTCAATGGAGGAATTAGAGATTTGTCTTGAAACCCTATGTTGATCCCTTCTTCTTCAAACTTTCTTGAGAGAACATTATTTTGAGAGGAAGACTTCTTCTTTTGTAAATTTGAGAGAATGACTCTAATGGGTTTATTTTGGGGTTAAAAGAGAATATATAGGGGTTCTAGGTAAGGGTAAAATGACGTAGTATCAAGATAAAATAATTAGGAAAAGACCCAACTGACCCTGACTTATAGCTGACGTGAGCCCCAGATGGAGGGCTTAACAAACCGTCTAAGGGTACACGAGCCGTATGGGTAGTAGTGGTCCCTAGACCAGTGGCTAGGGAAGTCCCCATCCACCACACGCCTATCTTCACATGTTGTCTAGTCCTTCACGACCTGTCTAGGGTATCGTGAGAGGAGACTGGCCTTGAGGTGGGTTCTGCCTCCCTTCCACGACCACCACTATGGGGCGTGAGGCTCTCCATGAGCCATCTAAGGGCTCGTAGGAGGGGAACCCCTCTTGGAAACGCACTAGAGGTAGCCACGAGCACCAACACAAGCCGTGGTGCCCTTCATGGCCCATGAAGGGCTCCATGAAAGGGTGCCATGGCTCAGTTATAGGCTGGTGACCTTCCACTTGGCTCCTTTTCTAGACTTATAAATTCAGAGGTGTTACATTATCTCCCCCTTGGGAACATTCGTTCTCGAATGGTATTCTAGACATCTCATGAAAGAAAACAACTCAAATCTAGCAGCCCTACAAGCCTGCAATTACATAAATGCACATATCCGAGTAGGAAACATCAACTCCAAGCTAAAGCATGTTCAAAACATCATATCATGAAGTCTATATGCAACTCATACTCAAATGCACATAAACATGTGGAAATCAATCAAGTTGACTCATTTTTTGAAAACTTAAGCTTTTTCATGAACATGCATAAATGAGGAAATCATGGGAATATGTAAGACACATGACACCAAAGAGTACACCATGAGGAAATCAATACCTCAAGCTAGAATAGGGGTAGAAGGAAAAATATTAGGATAACGGGACATTGTAGACACGTAATTTTTGACCGAACTTAAGGTTTTACACCAATATTTTTTTTTTAAATATATATATTTTAAGTTGGTTTATTTTAAAAGATTTGAAAACAACAAAAATAAAATCACATTTTAAGGTATGTTTTATTTTCAATTGTTTAAAAAGAAATAAAAAGTTATAAAAATATATTATTTAAAAAAAAATAAATTTAACAAATAAGCTAGTGTTTCTTATTTTTAATTAGCTATATAACTTTTCTTATCTTTTATTAGTTCAAAATAATTAGTTAATATTTTTATTATTATTATAATATATATATATATATATATATATACATATTTAATTTTTCAAAAAAACTATTTAAACTTAAACTACCCATTATCCTTGCCCCACTACCCCTCACATTTCAGTCCATTTCCCCCACTTTCAACACTACAACACACACACACACATATATAAATATAGCAAGACAACCAAACATACAAAAACCGTAACGAAAAGAAAGAAAAAACAATAAAAGGCAACAGACAGTGCAGACCAAAAAAGACACCATCAGCAAAGCAAAAAAAATACCAACATATATACAAGGACACAAGAAGCCAAAGGAAAAAGAAGAAAAAGAAACCATCTCACAAAAAAACAATAGCAACGTAAAAACACTCATTTTTTTTACCCCAGTCAGCAACAAAAAACACACGAACAAAATTAACACCACACACCAAAAGATTTGTAGGTGTTCTAATCTAGCTTCGATTAAGTTTTGCGATACTTATTTCTTCATTTTGAGGTACAATTTTACCTTTTTTTAATTTATTTATGGAATTTGATATAATTATGTGATAATATTTTTTTATATAGTTTTGTTTCATTAATTGTAATGAATATTGACATCTTAAGTTTATTTTGAGAGTTAAAGTAAACGACTCACATGATTAGGCATCTTGAATTATATTTATGTTATTTTTTTATGCGAATCCCTAAAAGATGAATGAAATCCTATTATTATGTAAGAATTTTTATTGATTTTTTTTAATTCAATTTTAATTTACATATTTTTGAATAAATTTTATTACCCAATAGACAAACAAATATGTTATGTTGTTAAATTTGAATTTACTCTATTTTGGATTAGTTGAATTCTTATGAGGACCGATTTAATTAAAAATATCATCGATTAATATAATAATGGAATAAAAGATTAGTTGTCTAGAGTTCACAAAAATGTGGTTACAAATACTAGATGAGTTTTAGGCACATTAAAAAAATTGTTTTAATTAAGAATGTGGTTACACATCTTTTTATCGAGACATTAAAATAAGCTCAAGGATGCCGTGACGTACCTTGTCCACTAATATAATTAATTTTTACTAATTTAAAGTAGAGATTTATAAAAAAAATAAGTTTATTAAGTGTGATGCAAAGAAGACAGTTATGTCTCTACTCGTGAAGACCAAGAATGCGATTACGTATCTAGGTCGAGACCAAATAAAAGTTCAATAAATAAAAAATATGAGCAAATCATGGTCTATAAAAATATATCCAAAAGATAGTTAAAATAAGTATAAGTTAATAAAAGCGATTGTGCTAGAACTACGAGACTTGAGAGATGTCTAATACCTTCCCCTCAGTCAACAAAATTCCTTACCTGAATTTCTATTTCGCAGACCAAATAAATAGTCAATTTCTTTTGATTAGGGATTAACCAAAAAGGTGACTTGGAACATCATAACTCAATTTCAAGTGGCGACTCTGAATAAAAATAAAATAATCCCTAATCAATATCGTCACTTAAATTGGAAAATCCTTTCTACAGTCCAAAAAGGGGTGTGACATCTCTGGGGACTCTGCTGGGGAATAAACACAATTCGAGCTTTATTATATTGACTCTTACTTGATCTTCTTGTTATTTTTTTGTATTTATTGTGTATGACGGCCTAATGTGCTACTTGTTTCTCATTTATTGCTTTGATATTATTGAATTGTATTATAAATTGTCTTCTTTCACACACCTCTTCTTAGTCTATAAAAACACTTCACACATAGTCACATGAATGAAATTATGCATCCTATTTTCTATTGAGATAAGGTTAAAGTATTTTGGCACCTAATGAAGGATTTTAGTCTCATATATTAGGCAGGGTTGGATCAGTAATGAAGTCAGAATAGCGCTGCTAGCGATAAATTGCCCCTCCATGGCTCGAGTTGTCCGCTTGAGTAATCTAGTCTAGACGCCTCTCTCCTTTAGGTTTATAGTTACCACGCTCCGTTAATTTGCATCATTTGCATTTGACATAGTGTGGCTCGACACAAGGGTGGGGTCCGTCTATGCCATGACTCCTTCTTTGGAGCAACGTGTGCATTCTATGTGTTATTGGTAAATATTATTTGAAAGGTCTTTTCATATTGACCAATCTTAGGGTGATCAATGACTTCAACTACACATTAAAAAGAAAAGAAAAAAGAAAGAGGAAAAAAACAAAAAAAATCAATATTTCAGAAGCTTTCATGCATTTCATAAAAATGCAAATTCCAAAAAAAACATTCAAATTCATTTCTTAATTAAAATCATAAAAAAAATTAGTTTCTTTTGTATAGTTTGTAAAAAGAAAATCCAAATATTTTGTTTTTATAATACTTTGAAAAATACTATATTTATCAAGTCAAATTTTAATATGTAAAGGTTTTTTTTTACTGTCCAATCTGAACGAACTACGCACACTGGATTCTCACCTCAATGAGATACGTAGGAAGCCCTTCTCGGGTTTGGTGGTCCTTATTTAAAATTTTAAAAAAATATACAAGTATTTCTTATTAAATATAATGGTGTGTTTATGTTCTTTCTGAACTACATTTGACCTGATTCTTGCTTTAACAAGATACATAGACAACCTTATGTTGAGGTTCAGTCCAGCTAAGAAAAAATCTAAAGTGTCTTCATCACAAAAAACTGGGGTAAAAAAAAGCGGGATAAAAAATATTGGATTTGAAAAAAATTTGAATTGGTTGGTACCAGCATACTTAGGAGTGTGCATAAGAAAAACTAATAAAGTGTTAAACTATTTGGCAAGACTAACCAACTTTATTGTGACCTATAGACTTCTTTTGGTACCTCTTGATATATTTATGTAATACTTGAGAAACTATTTTGCTTAAAGTTAAAGCTAAAACAAATTTGAACGCACGTTTCATGTGCATTGTGTGGTGAGCTTTATATATAAAATGACTTTGTTGATCCAGAACTTGGCCCGAATGTTGCTTGAAGCAAAATTTTGAGCAACATTTTATTTGAGAAAGGATTATAGGCTTTCTTTTATTCGATTGTGCCTTTCAAGCCTACTGAATGACATGTTATCCATAAAACTCCCATTTTGAGCCTGAAACACTTTTATTTGAATAATCATATTTTAGCATATATCCTTTTGGGTGCATAAATTCACTATTCCTTGGTCCCACCTCCCTGAGCGCACTATCAATTAGCTACACAATGTCAAATACCTAAGTTGGGTAACAACGTGAAAAGGCCAAATATGTGAAAGTTCAAAAAAAATGACAAAGAAAAGCTAGAATAAAGAATGAAAAAATATCTCCAACAAAAAGGAGAGATAATGAGAAAAAAAATAAAAAAAATGAGGAGAAACTTTCAAGAAAACAAAGGTCAAATGCGAAAATGAATTTTGAGAGCATTGTGTAAATTTTAAGGAGGAAATAGTCACTTTATCGCAAATAAATATCTTACCTTTCTTCTAAGCCTACATTACATGCCAATGACAAGTCCTATTTGATCTCATTTTTTGTGTTCTCACATTAGTGAATATTACATGAGTGTCAAGCATATGATGTCTCAATCTCATGCATGGAACATCTTTCTGAGTGAGAGTGACTTTCAAAAATGTCCTACGATCTAAATTATTCTATAGTGTGTGAAAAATGACTTTATTTGTTGTAAGGGAACTTGAAACATAAAGATATGAATAGTTCTAGTCCCTTAATTTATGCAAGATGGACTGATCTTGTTAATACTTAAGGATGTTTGAGATACCATTTGAAACTATAGGGATTACTCAAAAGTGACCTCAAATTTGTGTAAAAGTAGTTGAAGGTGATTCATATGCATAATACTAATTTTTGGTACCAACTAAAGTCAAAATAATCTCAACCATGAATTAATTTATTTCTTTTCTCCTCTAGTACTTTTTTTAAAAAGAGGTCTTTTGTAACATTGGGCTATGGAGTACTGCATCGCGGAATCATTCGGTGACTAACCGACTGCTCCTTTATCTCACATACTTGATTTTTTTCCTCAGAACTTGACACACTGGAACATTAGGCGAGACCATAGCCATTCGGAGCCTCGCCTAATTGTTTAGGTGATTTTCAGGCTGTCTTTTCTTCGTTCTTTTCAGCTGCCTTGTTCCTTTTTGCCCAATAGTGTCCATGCTTAGTCTCTAACTCCACATACCTGAAACTCAAGGATTTTCATCATTTATTGAATAAAATATGCATTTTAGGACACTAAATCTATCAAAATAAAGACCTAAAAGAGTCCAAATTGTGGACTCATTAGGTACCAAGGACAATTATGTGTTCCAGATCTTGAAAATTTTAGAAGAGGCTCATGGTTGTAGATATTCTATTCATCTGAGAGCTACCAAGATGTACCGTGATTTATGAGAAGTATATTGGGGGAATGGAATAAAAAGGGATATTGCGGAATTTGTAGCCAAATGTCCTAATTGTCAATAAGTTAAGGTTGAGCACCAATGACCGGGAGGCTTTTTGCAAGATATACCAACTCCCACTTGGAAGTGGGATGAGGTGAATATGGATTTTATTGTGGGTTTGCCTCATACTCGAAGACAACGTGATTCTATTTGGATCATTGTTGATAGGATGACAATATCAGCCCACTTTATTCCCATTAAGGTACTCACTTGGCGGAAGACTATGCCAAGTTGTATATAAGGGAGATAGTGAAGTTGCATGGAGTTCCTCTATCTATCATTTCGGATCGGGGTACTCAATTTACATCTCAGGTTTGGAAGTCATTCCAAAAAGGGCTTGGTACTAAGGTGAAGCTTAGCACCGCTTTCCACCCTCAAATGGATGGTCAAGAGGAACGCAACATTTAGACCTTAGAGGACATGTTGAGGGTGTGTGTTATAGATTTTAAAGGTAATTGGGATGACCACTTGCATTGATAGAATTTGCCTACAATAATAGTAACCACTCAAGTATCGGTATGACTCCTTTTGAAGCTTTGTATAGTAGGAGATGTAGGTCTCCGGTTGGTTGGTTTGAGGTTGGTGATATTGCTCTTATTGGTCCCGAATCGGTTTATGAAGTGAGAAAGTTTGGCTCATTAGAGAGAGGTTGAAAATAGCTCAAAGTAGGCAAAAGTTTTATGCCGATGTGAGGAGAAGGGATTTAGAATTTGAACTCGGTGATTGGGACTAGTTGAAAATCTCACCCATAAAGGGTGTGATAAGGTTTGGTAAGAAAGGGAAACTTAGTCCCTGGTATGTAGGCCCATATCAAATTTTGAAGCGTATTGGGAAAGTTGCCTGTGAGTTGGACTTGCCAAATGAGTTGGCCCCGGTTCACCCAGTATTTCATGTTTCTATGATTAAAGTGTATTGGGGACTCGATGTCCATTATTCTTCTAGAAGGGTTGGGAGTTGATGAAAGCCTTTCCTATGAAGAGGTTCCGGTCGAAATCTTAGACCGACAAGTAAAGAGATTGAGAAACAATGAAGTAGCTTTCGTTAAGGTTTTATGGAGAAATCATCTAGTTGAGGGTGCCACTTGGGAGGTCGAGGCTGATATGAAGTCCCGATACCCTCATCTCTTTCCTTCTACTCCTATTGAAGCTTGAGGTAAGTAGTTCCTCTAGAATTTCCTTGTTTTGGAAGTCATGTGTAAATTGTGTGTTTTCCATGATTTCCTTATGTTATGCATGTTCTTGATGAAATTCATGTTTAGTAAGAAATTGTGTTTTTCATGATTTATTTTCCTCATGTTGTTGTGCATTTAGTATAAGTTGCCTATTTGACTTCATGAGATGTGTTGATGAACATGCTTTGGTATGCTTTTGAGAGTATTGGCATATTGGCTCCATGATGTTGTGTTGAGCATTATTTTAGTTGGAGAAAGTAGTTCCTCCTATGAATATGAGAAATATTGAGTTTCATGCATATTGGGTTGTTAGATGTAGTTCCTACTCCCTTGTATTGCATTGATTATATTTTGAGATGGAGTTCATGTTTCCTCCTTCGAATTGTGCATTATTTTGATGTTTCATGCATGATGGGCTGCTAGTCTTCAGTCTTTAATTCGGTAAGGCGTCTAGATCATCATCGATGGCGAATGTTCCCAAGGAGGAGATATTGTAACATTCCAGAAAATGGTAGACTAAACTAGAGTCTAACATAAAACTAGTAGGCTAAGTAGAGCTTGACGTTAAGGTTAGAGCCTTGAAAATACCTCCCCGTAACTTGAAATTCATGGTTTAGTGTTAGAACGTCAAGGCCTAAACCCCAAGGACCAACCATGGGTCCTTGAGGAAAAGACTAAAAAATGTGACCTGTGCAGTGAACCACGAGGGCATCTACGCCTCGTACGTCCACCCACGCCCCGTAGGTGGGGGTCGTGGGTCAAGTCCCTTAAAATCAATTCCCAGACCATGACCAATGGTTTACAAGCATGGGCCGTGGTCCCACCCACGGTCTGTGGGTCCCTGGTCGTAGGTCACACCTGAAACTACCTTTTGGCAGTTAAGGTTAGGGGTCTTTTTGGGATTTCCTTTTTAATTAGTGGTTATGTGGTGTCATTTTAAGCCTATGTTAAACACCTTTCTAAGTATTTTTCCCACCTAAATTAACCCATCTAATATCATAGTTCCTAAATCCCCAAATCAAAATCAAATCCTCTCCAAAATCTTCTCTCTATAACCCCAAAGAAGAAGAAGAAGAAGATCAATTTAGGGCATGAAGAAGGAGGTTTTTTCACACGGTTTTGTTGGATTTCTTCACCTAAGGTATGGTAGTGTTTGATTCATGGATAGCTTTCTTCCATGGAGTCCTCAAACTTTCAATTTCAAAGTAGAAAAGTCTCCAAAACCTAGGTATTTCACTTCAAGTCATGGATTCTTTCTAAAAACATTTTCAATGATTTAATTATCTTATATTATGATTCAATTGCTGTTTTATGGTGGTTTTATGATAAAATCTCCCATGAATCCATGGAACTCCCATATCCCTAATTTATGACTTTGTGATGTGGGTAAATTGTAGTAAGGTGAGTACCATGAGATTGTATTTGTTGTAATTTAACTATTCTAATCATGTTATTATCCATGTTTAATGTAGTAACCCTAGAGGTGGTTGGGTGAATGTGAAACTTGATCCAAGAGGGGTAAAACATGGGAATTATGCCAATTGTGGGTTTCATATAGACATTCTTATGAACATGATTCTATTCTAACTGTTGTGTTGATTGAAAGGTCATTCCCATAAATACATAATGGACATGATGTGAAGGGTTTCCTCACAATTTAATGATTCTAAGGTTGAAAGACTATTCTCACCTATTGAATCTAAGAGCTATCCCATGAACTATGATGGATTGAGTGTTAAGGAATTCTTCTATAATAATGAACATGAATCAAGACTAAAATGTGAAAATGTGGGAAGAAATGCTTAGCACCGAGTGGATATTGAATATGAGATGGGACCTTCTACCACAGTTGAGTCCTAGTTCCCAACACATGTATCTCATGAGATGGAGACCTTATACCACAGTTGAGTCCGGGTTTCTAGTAGCAATCTCCTTGTCCCATAACTATGTGCCCTCATAGGTGTTTAGCTGGTGGATCCACCTATAAGCTAAAACATGTTAGTTATACCTTAGGCAAGTAGGACACCTCTTTTTGGTGTGGGGGCATGACACCAAATTCCATGTTAAGTTCGCATGGTCTATGTCGGTTAAGGCTTATTCTCACCATATCAAGAATTGAACATGAACATGAACGTGAACATGAACATGAACTATGAAAGATCGTTACTTAATAAACTTACTTAGCTTGGGTAGGATTATGGGATCTTGTTCAAGCATTGCACAAGTATGTTTTGAGGGTACAAATGATATGTTTCTTACATGATATGAGAATTTATATAATGAACATGCTCATGACTTGTGCTTTTATGTTATCCTCTAAATGATATTTCTACTTACAAATTGCATGCATTTAACTAAAAATGTCCCTTTTTGCATGTTTCAAGGATTTTATGCATGACTATCATACTTAGTCCATTTTTGTACTAACCCATATTTCTTATACATTTTCTACAAAGTGTAGGTTCTAGTGTTTGAGGTGATCTTCCTTTGATACAAGCTTCGATTCAACTATTCTCCTAGATTGTGGTGAGTCCTCATGATTGAAGAATGGGACATGTCATTTGAGTTTCTTTGTAGTTCCTTTCCTTTATTGTACTAGACTTTCACATTTATGTTGTAAGGGTTATGACCCTATTTGAGACTTCGATTGTATTAGATGGTTATTCAAGACTAGTCTAGACTTCCGTTTTACTTTTTTGAAAACTTCTTAAGACTTAAATGTATTTTACTCTTACTGTTCTATTACTTTATGTCATGATATGCTAAGTGGCTTACATGGAGCCTTTCGGGGTTCTATGTGCCATGTTACGTCTAGGGGGTACCCTTGGGTCATGACAGATAATGAATGAAGGAATTCCATGCAAAATTACCATCTCTCTTAAGTACAACTTAGCATAGTCTTCCTCTGAGTAAGAAACCCTGACGGGAATGAAATGAGCCAATTTCGTCATTTGATCTAATATGACCTAAATCGAGTCATGTTGTCGCTGAGTGCGAGGCAAATAAAAAAAAGAGTCCATATTCAAATCTTCCCACTTCCAATTAGGAATGCTAATGTCATGGGATAAACCTCCCGGCTTCTGATGCTCAACCTTTACTAGTTGAAAATTAGGACACTTAGCCATAAACTCCGTAGTATCCTTCTTCATCCCATTCCACCAATAGATCTCCCACAAATTACTCTACATCTTGGTGTCTCCCAGGTGAATGGAATATCGAGAACTATGGGCTTCTGACAAGATCTTCTCCCTCATGTATTTAACATTAGGAACACACCAAGGACCTTGATATCTTAGTACCCTATATCCCCTTAGGAGAAAGCCTCAACAGACTTCTTAAGCACCACTTCTTTTAATTCAACCAACGTCGGATCAAGACCTTGCTTGGCTTTCACATTCACCACAAAAGACGATTGTGACCCATTGTGAACCATAACCCCAGCTTTTGTAGAGTCCACTAACTGAACACCCAACCGGTCCAATCTATGAACGACTCGAACTAACTCATTCTTATCATTTTGAATGTGAGCAACACTACCCATAGATAAACGACTACGAGAATATGCCACCACATTCGCCTTACTAAGGTGATAGAGAACACTCATATCATAATCTTTCAATAAATCAAGCCACCTTTTTTGGCGAAGATTTAGATCCTTCTGATTAAAAACATAGTGCAAACTCTTATGGTCGGTAAACACATATGAACACCATACAAATAATGCCTCCGAATCTTTAAGGAAAAAATAGTTTTCGCTAGTTCAAGGTCATGGGTAGGATAATTCTTCTCATGAATTTTAAGTTGCCTGGAAGCATAGGCAATAACTTTGCAATTTTGCATAAGCACACATCCTAGCCCAATTCTCGAGGCATCACAATAAACAACAAAAAGATCAGTCCTTTCAGGTAAAGTCAACACCTGAGCGGAAGTATATCTATCTTTCAATTCCTGAAAACTCTTTTCATATTCTTCGGACCATAAGAACTTAACCTTCTTTTGAGTCAATACTGTCAATGGAGAGGCAATGGTAGAAAACCCCTCAATAAACCTTCAGTAGTAACCAGCCAAACTCAAGAAGTTTCTCATGTCCGAAGAGGATAGCGGTCTAGGCCAACTCTTAACCACATCCGTCTTCATAGGATCTACCTCAATATACTTACTTGAAACAATATGACTAAGAAAAACTACAAACCATAGCAAAAAATCACATTTGAAAAACTTAGCAAAGAGCTGTTGGTCCTTGAGAACTTGCAACACAATTCTCAAATGGTTGATGTGATCATCCTCACTTCTTGAATACATCAATATATCATAAATGAACATAATCACAAAAATGTCAAGGTATTGTCTAAACACCCTATTCATCAAATCCATAAAGGTCGCTGGAGCATTAGTTAAACTGAAAGACATCACTAAAAACTCATAATGAGCATATTGAGTTTGAAAGGCCATCTTTGGAATGCCATCTTCGCTCACCCTTAACTGGTGATAACCCGACCGGAGGTCAATCTTGGAGAAGTAACTCGCTCCTTGAAGTTGGTCAGACAAATCATCTATCATTTGGAGAGATACTTATTATTAACGGCCACTTTATTCAACTGCTGATAGTCTACACATATACGTAGAGAACCATCCTTATTTCTAATAACAAAACTAGAGCACCCCATGGAGATATAATCGGGGGATGAAACCCTTATCTAACAAATTTTTTGATTGTTCTTTCAACTCCTTTAGTTCTGCCGCAGTTATTCGATAAGGAGGGATAAAGATAGGTTGCATATCTGGGAGAAGGTCAATACCAAAGTATATTTCCCTTACGGGAGGAATATCAGGTAAATCATCGGGAAATACTTCTGAAAACTAATTAACTACGAGGACCGACTCAAGAGTAGGGGTTTTAGAATCCACATCCCTCACCCTAACTAGATGGTAAATCCAACCCTTAGCAATCATCTTTATAGCTTTAAGAAAAGATACACACTGACCCTTAGGCATAGAATTTCTCCCTTTCCACTCAAGGACAAGCTCATTTGGAAATTGAAACTTAACTACACGAGTTCTACATTCAATAGAAGCATAACATGACTGCAACCAATCCATACCAAGGATAACATCAAAATCTAACATATCAAGCTCTACCAAATCAACAAGAGTAACTCTATGGGACACTTTCTATAAACCCTCTTAGCCACAATAGTATCACCAGAGTAGAGACAAAAAAGGGATCTAACAACACATCCGGATAAACATCAAACCTCACAGTCACATATGGCATCACAAAAGACAAGGTAGTACCGGGATCAAGTAAAGCATAGACATCAAGTTTAAAGACTTTCAACATACCGGTAACCATATCACGAGAACCCTCTGGCTCATGACGAGTCTGAACTGCAGAAAATCTATTTTGCTTGGGAGAATTTGAACCCGAACCACTTGGACCAGATGAAGGATTATGTTGAGCCCTCCGGAGATTATCTCCTTCATTCTTAGAAATTGAAGGACAATCTCTTATCTTGTGGTCCATCTTACCACACCTAAAAAAAGCATTAGAACCCGCTAGGCACTTGCTCTCATGCTTCCTTCCACACTTAGCACTAGTAGGCAATAAAGAACCCACTACCACTTCCTCCTTGAGGCTTTGGGTTAGACACCCAATCTTTGTTGAACTTAGAAGGATCATTGGAGGAACCTTGGCCGGAAAACCTTTGTCAAACATAGAACGAACATGTCCGTCGAACGTTGCATGTGAGAAATTACCATCACCGGTTTTAGCCCTCTTTATCTCCCTAGACTTTTCCCTAACTTTCTCCTCTTCAATTTGTTGAGCATGAACCATGAGAAGGGAAATATACATATCATTGACAAGCATGGTAGTACAACATTCCTTAACTACCATCTCAGACACACATAAAAAAAACCTACTCATCCTATCCTAGAATCGACAATCATAGTAGGAGTGTATTTAGACAATTATTTAAACTTCAAAGCGTATTCCTTCACACATATTTCATTGAATAAGGTTGATGAACTAAATCACCTTTGCCTCCCTCATCACAAGGGGAAAGACATTATCAAGGAAAGCTACCTTAAACTTTTTCCAATGGAGAGGACCACATCTTCTGGTCTCCCTTCTTTCCACTGATTGAACCAAATTTGAGCAACACCTTTAAGTTGATAAGTGGCCAACTCCGCCTTTTACACCGGCGTCACTCCCATGATCATCAACACCTTGTAGAAATCATCAACGAACTCTTGAGGATCTTCCTCAACCTTAGAGCCATGAAACTCAGGGTATTCATTCTAGTGAAGTCCCTCATTCTAGATGTCGTTGTACCCATATTCGAGTTCACGGGAACCGCAACCTCCTTATTGTCTTGGGCAGTCATGGCTTAGGCCATCATGGTGTCATGATCCAAGGGTACTCCCTACACGTAACAAGGAACATAGAACTTTTAAAGGCTCCATATAAGCCACTTAGTATATCATAACATAAAGCATTAGAACAATAAGAGTAAAAACGTATTTAAGTCCAACAATCTTTATAAAGGAAAGCGGAAGTCTAGACTTGTCTCAATTAGCCATCTATTACAATACTTGTGTCAAAATAGGGTCAAAGCCCAAAACAACATAAACCGAAAGTGAAAATAAAAGAATGAAACTCCAAATGAAACACTTGTCCTCAATTCATGAGGACTCACCACAAGCTAGGAGAATAGTCAAATCCAAGCTTGAAACAAATGATCACCACCTTATGAACCTGACCCTACGCTTGGGAAAAGTATATGAAAATATGGGTTAGTACAAAAATGCACCAAGTATGATAGCCATGCCTAAAAACCTTAAAAACATGCTAAAAGGGACATTTTAGTGGAATGCATGCAATTTACTAAGTTAAAGCATCATTTTGAAGATAATGGAAAAACATAAGTCATAAGTGTAATCAACTAATATATTATCATGCCATGAAAGGAACATACCATAAATACCCTCAAAGCATACTTGTGCAATGCATTAATAAGATCCCATAATCCCACCAATGCCAAGTAAAGCTTCTTGAGTTGCTATAGTTCATAGTTCATATTCTTTTCCAAACTATCATAATGGGATAAACCTTAACCGACATAGACCATGTGATCTTAACATGGAATCCGGTGTCTACCCCACACCAAAAAAGGGTTGTCCTACTTGCCTAAGGTAGAACCATACTCTTAGCGTAGGTGGATCCACTAGCTAAAGACATATGAGGGCACATAGTTTATGGGATAATGGGATTGCTACTAGAAAACCCTCCCTCTACTAACGTGAGGGCTTCCATCCCAAGATATTGCTCCTAGAAACCCGGCCTCTACTAACGTGAGGGATTCCATCTCATATCACTATCCACTCAGTGCTAAGCATAATTCCCATTAAGGTCATATTAAGTCTTGACTTAAGTTCATTATTATGGAAGAATGTCTTGACACTCAATCCAATATAATTCATACTAAAGGTCATAGATTCGATAGGTGAGACTAGTCTTCCAACCTTAGAATCACTACATGTGACAAACCTTTCACATCATATCATATTCATACATAAGTGTGTACATAAGGATAACTTCCAAAAACACAACAACTAGATCATAATCATATTCACTTTACTCTGAAAGTGTTCATAAAGCTTATACATAAATCTCATAATCATGCATAATTTTCATATTTTGCCCTTAAAGGACCATATATCACAATCAATCAACACATCTAGAATTACTACATTAGACATGGATGCTAAAATAATTCAAGTAGTTCAATTACTATATGCATAATTCTAACATATTCTACCTGCATCAATAATACTCACACTTGAGATCCAAATTGGGAAAATAGGGGAATTCATGGATTCTTGGGAGATTCAATCATAAAACCATATAAAATCATCAATATACCATTAATAAAACATAATTCAATCATTAAAAACAAATTTGAAAGGAATCCATGAGATTGAAGTCAAACCCTAACTTTTGGGATTTTTAGCTTTGAAATTGAGGGTCTTGAAGGGGCTCCATGGATAAATTCTATCCATGGATGAAGAGCTACCATACCTTAGTTTAGAATTCCAATTAAATTGAGTGGAAAATCTTGCTCCTTTAAAACCTAGCTTCAACTTTCTTCTTCTTCTTCGTTGGAGTTCTAGAGAGAGTTTTGGGGGAAAAGTTGGTTTTGATTTGGGATTTTGGAATTATGAGGATGATGATTTGATTTGGGGATCTTAAAACTATATATAGTTAGTCTAAATTAATACAAAACGACGTCACTTAATATCAACTTAAAATGGAAAACCGCAAAGTACCCTTTGACTAACCCACAAAAATGATTCCAGGTCACCACCACCCACGACCTCTTCACAGACGAATTGTGGTTGGACCCACGACCCATGCTGATGAAGCGTGGATCGGGGTCTAATACCAGATCCTATAGGTTCTATCTACGGCCCCTCACCCATGTGGTGTGGGGGGGCTTACGGGGCGTGAGTGGCCTCTCGTGGGTCACTGTCCAGACACAATTTTTTTGCATTCCTCAAGGACCCATGATTTGTCCTTGGGGTTTGAACCTTGACGTTCTAACACAAAAACATTTATTTTAAGGTACGAGGAGGTACATTTCAAGGCTCTAACCCTAACGTAATGCTCTAGTTTAGCCTACTAGTTTCCGGAGTTGTACAATATCTACCTCTTGGGAACATTCGTCCTCGAATGATGCCTAGATACTCTATGGAATTAAAGACTCAAAACTAGCAGCCCAAAATGCATAAACCATCAAAATAATGCATAACTCAAAAGGAGGAAACTTCAACCCCATCTAAAACATCGTCAATGCAACACAAGGAAGTAGGAACTACATCTAACAACCCAATATGCATGAAACTAAATATTTTTGATAATCATAGGAGGAAATACCTTGTCCAACTAAAATCATGCTCAACACAATATCGTGGAGCCAATATGCAATTACTCTCAAAATCATACTAAAGCATGTTCGTCAACTCATCTCATGAAGTCAAATAGGCAACTAATAATAAATGCACAACAAAATGAGGAACATAAATCATGAAATGTAACGACCCTAAAATCTAGTAGGTTGAACTACAGCTTAATGAGGGTCGTTTTGAGTTAGTTTTGGGTTATGAGTTGTTAAATGTTGTCTCGAGCTTTGGTTGAGGGGTTAAACGTCAAGGTACGAATCCCCAAGAAACACCCTAGGGGCCCTTGATGAGGACCCTTAGTCTAACCCCCAAGACCCCAAAGAACCTTGAAAGTTGGCCAAAATGGGGTGAACCACGGAAGGGGTTCACGCCCCGTACGTCCATCCACTGTCTGTGGATGGTCTCCGTTGGTCAGACCCCCTTGAGCCAAGCTACATCTCCAGACCACGGACCAGCAGCACGGTCCGTTAGTGGACTCATGGTCCATGAGTTCAGGGCGTGAGTGACATGTGTAGTTCCTGGTATGGTTCGGCATTTAGTAAGGTGGTTTGGTAATTAGTTAATTAATTATTATAAGTGTATGGACGGTTATTTTAAGTATATTAAGATATTTTAAGAGTATTAAAACATAATTAGAACTCATTATTTCATATCACCCCTAATCAAAACCCTTCTCTCCCAAAAAGTCTTCTCTTTAGAAACTCCATTGGAGATCAAGGTCAAGTTCAAGCACCAAGTTTTCTTCTCCAATTTCGTGAGGAAATCAATATAGAGGTATGGTAGTCTTGATCCTTGTCTAACTTTTCATTCAAGGAGTCAATTCAAAGGTGATTTCAAAGTATGAAAAATCTAGGGTTTTACTCAATCTCACGGGTTCTTCCATCAAACGTTTTCAAATGGTTTCTAATGACATAATATGATTGTATTAGTGTTTAATTGATGATTTATGATGAAAATACTCTACGAACCCATGAATTCTCTCAATTCCTAAATTGTGTCTTTATGAAGTGGGTTTGACGATTATGAAAGCTTATGAATGGAATAAGTCTAAATTGCTTTGGGTTATTGAATTGTATCATTATATATGCCTTAATTATGGTAAATTGTTGGTGATAGGATTGTTCTTGAGCTATTGCTCCACTTCAAAGGTGGAGGTGTTTAATTATTATGTATGCTTTTGAAGTGAAGTATATGTGTGTGATTACTATAGATGTATTATGATCATGTTTAGAAGGAAACTGTATGAATGATGATGATTTTTGAAAGGTTATTCTCACATGCTCACACACACTCATGAATGACTAATGAATGAGTTTCTATGGCAATGTTAATGATGATGAGTCTATTGAAAGGCTATTCTCAATTGTACTTTAATGAATGATAATGACTTGTCGTGAAAGGACTTTCTCATAATAAGGGGATTCTTAGGTGAAAGGCTATTCTCATCTCTGAATCTATGAGCTTTCCAATGAATGAATGTTGGGATGGGATGGATTCTCATCTGGGAGTTGAGGCGGAGTGCCTAGTAACAATCCATATATCCAGTTTTAATGAATGTTGGGTGTGAGTTGGATACTTATCCATGAGTTGAGGTGAGGTATCTAGTAACAATCTCTCATCCCATAATAAATTAATGTAATGAATGTAATGTACTCCGTAAGAAATAATGCTAAGAACCAAGAGGATATGAATTGAGATAGATGCTCATCCAGGAGTTGAGGTGGGGTATCTAGTAACAATCTCTTGTGATGGATGTTCATCAGTGAGTTGAGGTGGGGTATCTAGTAACAATCTCCCTATCCCATAACTATGTGCCCACATAGGTCTAGCTAGTGGATCCACTTAAGCTATAAAACAATGGTCCTACCTTAGGCAAGTAGAAATCCCTTATCCGGTGAGGGTGACACCAGGATTCCATGAATTGCTCACATGGTCTATGTCGGTTAAGTCTTACCCCTACAAAAAAATTTAGTGAACTATAGCTTCTTAAGAATGCACTACTTAGTGTGGGTGGTGGTATGGGATTCCCTCTATGCATTGCACAAGTAGGCTTTGAGAGAGGTTGTGGTGTGTTCCTTTATAATGTTTAGTGTAATGAATGTACCCTTGTAGTGAAGTTAATGAAGAATGTTGACTTATATGATTAATGTGAAGATGCACACTATACTTGGATTGTATTATGAGTTACTTCCTTGTCATGAATTAATGAATATGAATGTGCCTTGCCTATGGTGACTTCAAAGGAGTACTTGGTGTGAGTTGTAGTATGGAATGCTACTTGCACATTGCACAAGTATGACTTAGAGTTGTCTTAGGTGATGGTCCTTACGTGTTGATATAACTTGTGCAATGTTTATGTCTCTTGTGTACTAGTCTTATGTAAGAATGGAAGGTTGAATGGTAAGTTCACTTTTGGTGACCTTAAGGTGGTACTTTGGTGTGGATGGTGGTATGGGACGCTATCCATTCATTGCACAAAGTATAGCTTGAGTGTTAGTTGAGGTGAGGTTTAATGTGAAGGTAATGAGTTATATGTGATTATGTTCTAATGTGGTTAAATGAATTTTATGTTGATTATGTCTTGTATTATGCCTCTTATGTTTATTTTCATGAAGGTTTTATCAAAATGGCATATATCATGACTTTCAAACAAATGTCCGTTTTAAGCATGTTTTTGCATGGCTATCATACTTAGTACTTAATTGTGCTACCCATATTTTCTTTACCTTTATGAAGTGTAGGGATTGGCACTCAATTTGATTCTCCCTAGTCAAGCTTGTATTAGAGTTCTTACAAGACATCTTTTGGTATGTCCTCATAAATCGAGGACGAGGACTTTTAATGTTTCTAGTTCTTTCATGTTTTAAGACTATTGTTAAGACTTCGATTGTAAAGGGTTGTGACCCTATCTTGTTTCAAGTATTGTTTTTAGATGGCCATGTGATATATAGACTTCCGGTTGTTTTTAAATAAATGTCTTTTCGATTGTATGGTTTTTGAATAAAAAGTTTTAATTACGTATCATTTTCCTTATATCGAATGTTATGAATGTTATGAGGCTTGTATGAGACTTTTCGGAGTGTTGTACGTCGGTCACGTCTAGGGGGTGGTCTCGGGGCGTAACAAATTTGGTATCAGAGCATAAGGTTTTGGGAATGGGTTTTAGGATTGATGGCTCACAAGCAACGTCTAGTAGAGTCTTGTTCATCAGGGTGAGTCGCGACACATCTATGAGCGAGAAGCTATACGATTTTAGGAAGTTACACTTCTTTCATTATTGTTGAAGTCGTGCCTTAGAGTTTACCTCTATAAGTGTCCTTTTCCTAATCCTTCTCTTGTTTTTATAGGATAAGAATACAAGAAGGGCACCCGCAAGGAGAGTGGAAGAGGAGAATGTGAATGAGGGAGTTCCTCCCCAAGGTCCTCAAGGTGACAAAGTTCCTCAAGTCAACCAAGGCAATCAAGTTCCGATGGATCCCCCGGCCATGACTAATGAAGAGATTAGGTCAGCTTTTCTAACCCTAGCCCAAGCCATGATGACTCAAGTTAACCTAGATGTGGGGCCTAGGGTGAATGCTAATGAGAGTACCATGTCCTCAAGGTTGAGAGACTTTGTGAGGATGAATCCTCCTATATTTCTTGGCTCTAAAGTGGGAGAGGATCCCCAAGAATTCTTGGATGAGGTATATAAAATAGTCAATGCTATGGGGGTATCTTCTAGGGAAAAAGCGGAGTTGGCTTCCTATCAATTGAAAAATGTGGCCCAAGTATGGTTCACTCAATGGAAAAGCAATAGGCCTTTGGAAACGGGTCATATAGAATGGGAAGAGTTTAAGAGAGCATTCCTTGGTAGGTACTTTCCCTGTGAGAAGAGGGAGGTTAAAGTGGAGGAGTTTATAAACTTTAGGCAAGGTAATATGAGTGTTGAGGAGTATTCCTTGAAGTTTACCCTATTGTCTATGTATGCTCCATCTTTGGTGTCCAACCCTAGAGATGAGATGAGTAGGTTCATTACCGGTGTATCCAACCTTGTAAAGGAAGAGTGCCATATGACGATGCTTCATGATGACATGAACATTTCTAGACTCATGGTGTATGCTCAATCTATTGAGGAGTCCAAACTTAAGAGGATGAATAGAGATTTGAAGAGATCTAGGTCCGATGAGCAACATCAACTTAGGTTCAAGAAGAGAGCTCCAAACCAAGATTATTCAATGGTGAAAAAGGATAGGGTGTCTAACCCTAAATCTCAAGGAGAGAATGAAAGTGGTACTTCTTTTGAGAGGCCTAGATGTGCCAAGTGTGGGAAGCAACATGTGGGTAAGTGTCTTGCCAGCACAGATGGGTGCTTTGGGTGTGGAAAGAAGGGTCATAAGATGAGGGATTGACCAACACTCTCGGCAAAAGGAAGAGAGGATAGGCAAGCTTCTCTTGATGGCCCGGATCCTAATGCTCCAAAGAGAAACCATTTCTATGCTTTTCAAGCTAATAAGGACAAAAGAGCTAATCCGGATGAAGGTACCGGTAAGTGATAGTTCCTTTTGGTTGTGAATGTTGTATTGAGGTTCCTATGTTGTTTTTCATGTTAGCCTTAGTTGGGGTTTTCTCCTAAGTGGGGGATAGTAAGGTTGTGAGAGTTTTGATATCCTTATCTCTTTCCTTCTATTTTTATTCAAGCTTGAGACCAAAAGTTTCTTGTATCTTGTTTATTGTTGTGGAGTCATGTGTGATTATGTTTTTGCATGTTCCCCTTATGTTATACATGTTCTAGTTGAATTCTTGTTTAAATGAAAAAAAGAGTTTTCATGATTTATGTTCCTCATGTGAATGTGCATTTAGTATAAGTTGTCTATATGCTTCATGAGGTTAAATGTTGAACATGCCTAAATGTGCTTGTGAGTGAAATTGCATAATGCATCTAATAATATTATAATGGGCATGATGTGAGTTGGAGAATGTAATGCCTCCAATGTAATGAGAAATGTTGAAGTTTTCATGCATAATGAGTTTGTAGATGTAGTTCCTACTTCTTGGTTTTGCTTTGAACTTTTTGAAATGGAGTGGATGTTTCCTCCTAGTTTTGTGCATTGTTTATGATGTTGAATGATTGATGGGCTTCTAGTCTTGAGGTTTTAACCCCTTAATGTGTTTAAAGTGTCATTCGAGGAAGAATGTTCTTAAGTGGGGGATAATGTAATGACCCTAAAATCTAGTAGGTTGAACCAGAGCTTAACGAGCGTCGTTTTGAGTTAGTTTTGGGTTATGAGTTGTTAAATATTGTCCCGAGCGTTGGTTGAGGGGTTTAGGGGTCAAATGTCAAGGTACGACTCCACAAGGACCACCCTAGGGGCCCTTGAGGAGGACCCTTAGTCTAAACCCTAAGACCTCAAAGAACCTTGAAAGTTGGCCAAAATAGGGTGAACCACGGAAGGGGTACACGCCCCGTAGGTCCATCCACTGTCCGTGGATGGCCTCCGCGGGTCAGATCCCCATGAGCCAAGCTACAGACCCATACCACGGACCAGCAGCATGGTCCGTTAGTGGACTCACGGTCCGTGAGTCCAGGGCGTGAGTCACACGTGTAGTTTCTGGTTTGGTTCGACATTTCGTGAGGGTGGTTTGGTAATTAGTTAATTAATTTTTTTAAGTGTATGGAAGGTTATTTTAAGTATATTAAGATATTTTAAAAGTATTAAAACATAATTAGACCTCATTATTTCATATCACCCGTAATCAAAACCCTTCCCTCCCAAAAAGTCTTCTCTATAGAAACTCCATTGAAGATCAAGGTCAAGTTCAAGCTAGGAGGGGTTCAAGCATCAAGTTTTCTTCTCCAATTTCGTGAGGAAATCAACATAGAGGTATGGTAGTATTGATCCTTGTCTAACTTTTCATTCAAGGAGCCAATTCAAAGGTGATTTCAAAGTATAAAAAATCTAGGGATTTACGCAATCTCATGGGTTCTTTCATAAAACATTTTCAAATGGTTTATAATGACATCTTATGATTGTATTAGTGTTTAATTGATGATTTATGATGAAAATACACTATGAAACCATATATTCTATCAATTCCTAAATTGTGTCTTTATGAAGTGGGTTTGACGATTATGAAAGCTTATGAATGGAATATATCTAAATTGCTTTGGGTTATTGAATTGCTTCATTATATATGCCTTAATTATGGTAAATTGTTGGTGAGTTGTTGATTTGTTATCATGGACTTGAAAGGGCAAGTTATGACCAAATTACTTGTTGTAATATGATTGTTCTTGAGCTATTGATCCATTTGAAAGGTGGAGGTGTTTAATTATTATGTATGCTTATGAAGTGAAGTATATGTGTATGATTACTATAGATGTATTATGATCATGTTTAGAAGGAAATTGTATGAATGATGATGATTTTATGAAAGGTTATTATCACATGCTCACACACACTCATGAATTACTAATGAATGAAGTTTCTATGACAATGTTAATGATGATGAATCTATTGAAAGGCTATTCTCAATTGTACTCTAATGAATGATAATGACTTGTTGTGAAAGGACTTTCGCACAATAAGGGAATTCTTAGGTGAAAGGTTATTCTCATCTTTGAATCTATGAGCTTTCCAATGAATGAATGTTGGGATGGGATGGATGCTCATCCGGGAGTTGAGGCGGAGTGTCTAGTAAAAATCCCTATATCCTATTTTAATGAATGTTGGGTTTGAGGTGGATACTCATTCATGAGTTGAGGCGGGGTATCTAGTAACAATCTCTCATCCCATAATTAATTAATGTAATAAATGTAATGTACTCCGTGGGGAATAATGTTAAGCACCGAGAGGATATGAATTGAGATAGATGCTCATCCGGAAGTCAAGGCAGGGTATTTAGTAACAATCTCTTGAGATGGATGCTCACCCGTGAATTGAGGTGGGGTATTTAGTAGAAAACTCCCTATCCCATAACTATGTGCCCACATAGGTCTAGCTAGTGGATCCACTTAAGCTATAAAATAATGGTCCTACCTTAGGCAAGTAGGAATCCATTATCCGGTGAAGGTGACACCGAGATTCCATGAATTGCTCACATGGTCTATGTCAGTTAAGGCTTACCCCCACAAAGAATGTTAATGAACTATAGGTTCTTAAGAATGCACTACTTAGTGTGGGTGGTGGTATGGGATGCCATCTATGCATTGCACAAGTAGGCTTTGAGAGAGGTTGTGGTGTGTTCCTTTATAATGTTTAATGTAATGAATGTACTCTTATCATGAAGTTAATGAAGAGTGTTGACTTATATGATTAATGTGAAGATGCATGCTATACTTGGATTGTATTATGAGTTACTTCCCTGTCATGACTTAATGAATATGAATGTGCCTTGCAAATGGTGACTTCAAATGAGTACTTGGTGTGACTAGTAGTATGGGATGCTACTTGCACATTGGACAAGTATGACTTAGAGTTGTCTTAGGTTATGGTCCTTATGTGTTGATATGACTTGTGTAATATTTATGTCTCTTGGGTACTAGTCTTGTGTAAGAATGGAAAGGTTGAATGGTAAGTTCACTTTTGGTGATCTTAAGGTGGTACTTTGGTGTGGATGGTAGTATGGGACGCTATCCATACATTGCAGAAAGTATAGCTTGAGGGTTACTTGAAGTGAAGGTTTAATGTGAAGGTAATGGGTTATATATGATTATGTTCTAATGTGGTTAAATGTCTTGTATGTTGATTATGTCTTGTATTGTGCCTCTAATGTTTATGTTCATGAAGGTTTTATCAAAATGGCATATATCATGGCTTTCAAACAAATGTCCGTTTTAAGCATGTTTATTAATGGCTATCATACTTAGTACTTAATTGTGCTAACCCATATTTTCTTTACCATTATGTAGTGTAGGGATTGGCCCTCAATTTGATTCTCCCTAGTCAAGCTTGGATTATAGTTCTTCCAAGACATCTTTGGGTATGTCCTCATAGATCGAGGACAAGGACTTTTAATGTTTCTAGTTCTTTCATGTTTTAAGACTATTGTTAAGACTTCGATTGTAAAGAGCCATGACCCTATCTTGTTTCAAGTATTTATTTTAGATGGCCATGTGAGATATAGACTTCCGCTTGCTTTTAAATGAATGTCTTTAGATTGTACGGTTTTTGAATAAAAAGTTTTAATTCCGTACCATTTTCCTTATATCGAATGTTATGAATACTATGAGACTTTTTGGAGTCTTGTACGCCGGTCACGTCTATGGGGAGCTCTCGGGGCGTGACGTGAAAACTCAATTTCTTAGTAAACATGAATTTCATCAAGAACATGCATAACATAGGGAAATCACGGAAAAGCTCACATAACACACCTGATTCCCAAAACACAAAAACTCAAGAGGAACTATTTACCTCAACTTTGAATAGGAGTAGAAGGAAAAAGATGAGGATATCGGGACTTCATATTGGCCTCGGCCTCGGCCTCCTGATTGATGAACACATACAACACTCACACTCACAAAGAAGAACACATGCATGCCTCCACCGATATGTTTGCCCTTATTTTCCAACTAACACTTGTTTCAGGTCACTCAAGATCAAAAAGATCTTTTCAAGGCTTGTAACGAGGCTGAGTGTAAAGGTATCATCATTTAGGCTCAGTGGCTTTAATCCTCGTGAGATGTGGTTTGTTTGAATAGCCAACTTAGGCGCCATTTTGATTGAATAATGCTATAAAAGACACTTAATCCAGTTCTAAGAGTCAACGATCGTTAGTCAGTACATAACCCAACTAAATGAGTTGGGGTCGAATTCCACAAGGAGTGGTACGTGTTTACGATTCAGTAGGAAAATATGAATACGTTCTAATCATCCATAGGAATAGATATTTACGATTAAAAACATAATTCAAATTTAGGGGGCGACACGAGTTTCATATAACAAGGGGTTTTTTATTTCAATTATCAACTACAACAGCAGTAAATGAGACGAATTAACAAATATTAAAACGGTTTCTAGGGATGTGATTCGATTAATATAGACAAATGGGTAATTGAAACTGTTAGTAAATAGCTGTAAATCAGTTAATAAGCTAGACTGTAGTGGGGATAAAATTTCTCTAGAATAATTTACCCCGAATCAAGTTGATTTCTCTCGAACACCAACAAGCAAGCAAATAAGCACAACCTACGCTTTAGTCCATTCACTCTCTCGAGCTGAATGTGTGGAAAAGGGTTTAGAATTCACTCTCTCGAGCTGAACCCATGACAACCCAATACCCACAGACCATCAATTCAATAATATTGGTTATAAAACCTCTCTCTCGAGCAAGCCAAAAATGCGAAGGTAGAACTGCATTTGCAAGTACAATCCTTTAATTTTAACCACAATTATTGATTGAAATCACTTCTAAACAACATTTAAACCAACAATTAGCAATACCCATAAACTAAATCAACCCATAATCACATAATCACATCCCAAGAATTGGGGTTTTAGGTAGACATCATAAAAAGATAGAAATCATTACCAAATTGTGTTTCCATCAACTGAGTAAGATTAATTTCGTCTTTACAAAGGTCCAAGTTGAAGAATCTCTAAGACCCACTTCTAATTTTTCAAAAATAGAAAACTTCAATTCTTCGAAGCTAAGGAAAAGTTATCTCAAAACTCAGAGTTCAAACTCAAAAATTACTCTAATGAATGTTCAGAAATAAAATTTTATACTAAACATAATGTTTGAAAATGTATGTATAGTTGCCAAAAATCTGTTGCAAAGGACCACTTGGCGCAGTAAGTCGGGCTCGCCGATCAGCTCGGCAATTCGCCCTTTGGTCAGTTCCATCGCCTTCTTGCCTTTGCCTTCAACATCCTCAAGTTCTGTAACTTTGGGAGATCCAACACTGCATCGTGGAATCACTCGGTGACATGCCGACTACTCCTTCCTCTCGCCAAGTTGATTTTCTCCTTCAAGGCTTGGCACACTTGAATTTTAGGCGAGGTAATGGCCATTCAACGACTCGCCAAAGGGACTTGGCAATCACCAGGCCTTCATTTCTTCACTCTTCAGCTTGCTTTGTTCCTTTTTGCAAATTAGTGTCCATGCTTTGTTTCTCAATCCAAATACCTAGAAATCAAGGGGTTTTCATCAGTTATTGGCACAAAACAAGCATCTGAGGACACAAAATCTATCCAAATAAAGCCCTAAATGAGTCCAAATTGTGGACTTATCAATACCCCCAACTTAAACTTTTGCTTGTTCTCAAGTAAAACTCAAGTTTTGCGGTTCAAAAAGGATGTCTCGAACAGTGCTACACAAGAATCAATCATGAATGCACACAAAAAGGCTCAACTTACTCATACAAGGATCAAATGTGCACTCAAAGATTCAAGGTGTGACTCACCATTATCAAAGATTCTAAAGTTAACAATACTTGCTTCAAATGCAAGTTCAAGCTCAACAAAGATACTCAAATGCCCTCACACGAAGAATGATTCCATATTCACACACAATGGTTCAACAATTTATAGTTCCGGAATCACATACAACACTCACACTCACACAGATGAACACATGCATGACTCCACCCATAGGTTTACCCCTATTTTCCAACTAACACTTGTTTCAGCTAACTCAAGATCAGAAAGGTCTTTTTAAGGCTTGTAACGGGGCTGAGTGTAAATGTATCATCATTTAGGCTCAGTGGCTTCAATCCTCATGAGATGTGGTTTGTTTGAATAGCCAACTTAGGCGCCATTTTTATTGAATAACGCTATCAAAAACACTTAATCCAGTTCGAAGAGTCAGCGATCGTTAGTCAGTATATAACCCAACTAAATGAGTTGGGGTCAAATCCCACAGGGAGTGATACATGTTTAAGATTCAGTAGGAAGATATGAATATGTTCTAATCAACCATAGGAATAATCATTTACGATTAAAAATATTAATTTAAATTAAGGGGGTGACACGAGTGTCAAATAACAAGGGGTTTTTGGTTTCATTATCAACTACAACAACAAAAAATAATACGAATTAACAAATATTTAGATGGGGTCTTGGGATGTGATTCAATTATAGGCTCATATAGATAAATGGGTAATTGCAACTGTTAGTAAATAGTTGTAAATCAGTGAATAAGCTAGACTTTAGTGGGGATAAACTTTCTCTTGAACAATTTACCCTGTATCGAGTTGGTTTCTCTCGAACACCAACAAGGAAGAAAATAAGCACAGCATACGCTTTAGTCCATTCACTCTCTTGAGATAAATGTGTGGAAAATGGTTCAGAATTCACTCTCTTGAGCTGAACCTATGACAACCCAATACTATCATGACCCAAGGCTAACCCCTAGATGTGACATGGTGTAGTCGACCCCGAAGGGGTCTCATACAATCCTCATAGCATTCTTGAATATAAGAACAATGGAAAATAAAGGGGAATTTAAAACTTTCTTTACTACCAGAAACATCTTTCATAAAAGCAAGCGGAAGACTTCTAACTTTGTGTCAAACCATCTAAATACTCTTTGAAAACAACATTGGGACTTAGCCCATACAAAAGATTTAATATAAATTAAAAGACACAAAAAGGAACATAATGGGTTTTGTCCTCGAAACTATGAGGACTCACCAAGTGTTCATCTGCAAGCACCTTAGAAACCTATCCTTCAAGCATAGAACACCAATATCTCCAAACCCTACACTTTGGTCAAAGTGGAGAAGAAATATGGGTTAGCACATTAGATGTACTAAGTATGGAAGCCATGCAAAAACCATGCTTAAAATGGACATTTATTTGAAAGTCATGCTTTTATGCCATTTTGGTAAAACTTCATGAAATTTGATAAAAGAGGCATAATGTCGGTGACAACCAACATTCAAGTCATATTTTTCACATTTGAACAGAATCAACATATAACCCATTACCTTCACATCAAGCCTTCACCTCAAGTAACCCTCAAGCTATACCTTGTGCAATGTATGGGTAGCGTCCCATACCATCACCCACACTAAGGTACCACCTTAAGGTCACCAAAAGTGAACTTACCATTCATTCTTTCCACCTTTATACAATAAAGCACATAAAAGACATAAACATTTCATAAGTCACATCATCACATTAAGACCAACATCTAAGACAACTCTAAGACATACTTGTGCAATGTATGAGTAGTATCCCATACTACTACTCACACTAAGAACTCATTTGAAGTCACCATAGACAAGGCACATTCATATACAATAAGTCATGACAAGGAAGTAACCCATAATAATCCAAGTATAGCATGCATCATCTCATTCAAGCATAAGACACGTTCTTCATTAACTTCATTACATTAAGAGCACCTTCATTCATTAGACATTAGATCAACATTCTTCATTAACTTCATTTTGAGGACTTTCATTCATTAGTCATAAAGACTTAGAAAATTCACTCTGACCCTATCAAAGCCTACTCGTGCAATCCATGGAAGGCATCCCATACTACTACCCACTTTTCATAGAACTCATCAAGAAACCATAATGTACATCTCAGATGATGGGAATAGGCATTAACCGACATCGACCATGAGAGCTAAATCATTTAATACGGTGTCATATAACCCCACACCGAAGAAAGGTATTCTACCTGCCTAGGGTAGAACTAATAAGCATCCTATGTAGGCAAATAGTTATGGGATAAAAAAGATATTCATTGGACTCTAGCCTAACATTGAGAGAGTCACCAACATAGCCATATCCACTAGGTTCTTAGCCTCTATTCCCATAGAGTAGTTCATTCACATTACATTGTTGTACTTGAGAGGGCCACCAACATTAGGCCTTCCGACTCAAGGTACATTACACATGAAAGGGATACCAACATTAAGTATACCGATTCAAGGTACATTAAGGATAGATCATTGAATCATCTTGAAAGGGTGCCATAAGCCTACTGATTCTTCATGAAAGGGTGCCTTAGGCCTGGTGATTTAAGGTACATCATTTCACACAAGAAAAGGCCACCAACATTAGGTCTACCGATTCAAGGTTCATCATATTAGTTCCTTGACTCATCATGAAGGGATACCAACACTAGGTCTACTGGTTCAAGTCATAGCCTAGAATACTTCATCGTTCATTTATGATAGGAATGCCATTGTCCTATCTATTCATATTCATCAAGTCAAGACACATTCATTAGTCATTTATGAAAGGAATTCCATAGGCCTATCTATTCATATACATCAAGTCAAGACATATTCATTACACAAGAGAGGATGCCTAAGCCTACCAACTAAAGATTCAACAATACTTTCATTCATTGAACAAGAGGATGCATAAGTCTACCAATTCAAAGTATACAATACATTGAAGAAAATCCTTCACATTCTATCATCAACATTCATAAGTTCACAATTGAGAATAGCCTTTCAATAATAGCACAATTAGATTCTAAGCATGATCATCATTCTATCATTGAAATCACATGCATATCCTTCACATCATAATCATACATAGTAATTAAACACCTCGACCTTTCAAGTGGATCAACATCTCTAGGACAATTCTACTTTAACATGCAATTAGGTCGTAACTTGCCCTTTTCAAGGCCATGAATTCACTATCACCAACAAACTTTTCATTAAATAATTAGGCATGAATAGTGATACAATTCAGCAATCTAAATCAATTTAGGCATAATCCATCAACATTAATTCATGATCAACAAACCCATTTCATAAGTCACAGTTTAGGAAATGAGAGAATTCATATAGAGTATTTTCATCATAAATCATCATTAAAAATTATTACAATCATAATTTGTCATTAGAAACCTTTTGAAAATGTTTGATGAAAGAACCCATGAGATTGAGTAAAATCCTAGATTTTTCATACTTTGAAATCACCTTTGATTTGGCTCCTTGAATGAAAACTTAGACAAGGATCAAGACTACCATACCTTTCTATTGATTCCCCATGAAAATCCTTTGAAAACCTTGAAGATTTGGACTTGGAAGCTTGAAATCTTCACCTCCAATAAAGGTTTCTAGAGAGAGAGCTTTTGAGATGAGATGGGAGGTTTGATTTGAGTAATGAAATCTAAATGAGTGTTTTAATGTCTTAATACTCTTAAAATATCTTAATGAACCTAAAATAACCATCCAAACACTTAACTAAGCAAAGGGTGAATTTACCATTCCACCCTTCACTAGGCCGTGTCTCTTGACAACACACAGGGGTAAACGACGCCCTAGACTCACGGACCGTGAGTCTACTCACAAACCATCCTGTTGGTCCGTGGTCTGGGGCTGCAGCTTGGAAAAAGGGGTCTTGACCTAAGGAGACCATCCAAGGGGTGTGGATGGACCTACGGGGTGTGGTCCCCTTTCGTAGGTCACCAAAATCTGGGCAACCTATTGGATTTCAAGGGGTCTTGGGGGTTTGGCTTAGGGTCCTCCTCAAGGACCCTTAGGGTGGTCCTTGGGGAGTCGTAATTTGACGTTTGACCCCTAAACCCCTCAATCAAAGCTCGGAACAACATTAAACACCCTCAAAACTACTCAAAGACACATAAGTTAGGCTCTAGTTTCACTTATTCGTTTTACGGGTCGTTATATTATCCCCCACTTAGAAACATTCATCCTCGAATGACACTTAAAACACATTAAGGGGTTAGCGACTCAAGACTAGCAGCCCATTATGCATGCAACATCATAAACAATGCACAAACTAGGAGGAAACATCAACTCCACATCAATAAGCTCAAACATAATCCATGCAATTCAAGAAGGTAGGAACTACATCTACAAACTCATTATGCATCATAACTTCAACATTTCTCATTTTAATTGGAGGAACTTACTTCTCCAACTCTTATGATGCTCATCATAACATCATTAGGCACATTATGCAATTTCTTCACAAAAGCACATTTAGTCATGTTCAACATTTATCCTCATGAAGCATATAGACATCTCATACTAAATGCACATTTACATGAGGAATTTAATTCATGGAAACTCATTTTCTCATTCAAACAAGAATTCAACTAGAATCATGCATAACATATGGAGACCATGGAAACACAATATCACACATGACTTCAAAAACATGAAACAAGCCAAAAAGGAACTCTTTGTCTTAGGCTTGAATATGCATATAAAGAAAGAGGTAAGGGATATCGGAACTCTCAACAACCTTACTACTCAGCATACTACCCCCCACTTAGGAGTAAACCCAACTAAGACTTATCATGAACATAAAATAGGAACCTAAATCAAGACATTCACAACTTATAAGAAACCATCAACATACCAATGCTTTTAAACTAAGAAAGTCCTCATTAAGCAACTCTTTCTCACAAACAACCTTCCTCCCTCACTCCTTCTAGCATACTCATTTCAAGTGGTCATACAGTAAAGACCATCGGATAAGGAACAAGGGAGAGATATTATAGAGTTAAACTCTATGGCACGACATGAAGAATGAAGAAGTGAAACTTTCTTAACACCTAATAGCCTCCTATTCATAATGTGGCGCGCTTCACATTATGAACAAGACTCCACTAGATGTGGTTTGAGACATCCTAAGACCATTACAAAATCTTGTGCTCTGATACTATGTTTGTCACGATCCAAGGCTAGCCCCTAGATGTGACATGGCGTACTCGACCCTGAAGGGGTCTCATACAAGCCTCATAGGATTCTTGAACATAAGAACAATTGAAAATAAAGGGGAATTTAAAACATTCTTTACAATTGAAAACATCTTTCATAAAAGCAAGCAGAAGACTTCTAACTTTGTCTCAAACCATCTAAATACTCTTTGAAAACAACATTGGGACTTAGCCCATACAAAAGAATTAACATAAACTAAAAGACACAAAAAGGAACATAATGGGTTTTGTCCTCGAAACTATGAGGACTTACCAAGTCTTCATCTTCTAGCACCTTAAAAACCTACCCTTCAAGCATAGAACACCAATATCTCCAAACCCTACACTTTGGTAAAAGTGGAGAAGAAATATGGGTTAGCACATTAGATGTACTAAGTATGGAAGCCATGCAAAAACCATGCTTAAAACAGACATTTATTTGAAAGTCATGCTTTTATGCCATTTTCATAAAACTTCATGAACATTGATAAAAGATGCATAATATAAGTCACAACCAACATTCAAGTCATATTTTTTACATTTGAACATAATCAACATATAACCCATTACCTTCACATCAAGCCTTCACCTCAAGTAACCCTCAAGCTATACCTTGTGCAATGTATGGGTAGCGTCCCATACCACCACCCACACTAAGGTACCACCTTAAGGTCACCAAAAGTGAACTTACCATTCATCCTTTCCACCTTTACACAATAAAGCACATAAGAGACATAAACATTTCATAAGTCACATCATCACATTAAGATCAACATCTAAGACAACTCTAAGTCATACTTGTGCAATGTATGAGTAGCATCCCATACTACTACTCACACTAAGTACTCCTTCGAGGTCACCATAGACAAGACACATTTATATACAATAAGTCATGACAAGGAAGTAACCCATAATACAATCCAAGTATAGCATGCATCATCTCATTCAAGCATAATTCACATTTTTCATTAACTTCATTACATTAAGAACACCTTCACTCATTAGACATTAGATCAACATTCTTCATTAACTTCATTTAGAGGACTTTCATTCATTAGCCATGAAGACTTAGAGAACTCACTATGACCCTATCAAAGCCTACTCGTGCAATGCATGTATGGCATCCCATAATACCACCCACAATTCATAGAACTCTTCAATAAACCATAATGTACATCTCGCATGATGGGAATAGGTATTAATCGACACCGACTGAAGGTACATTACACATGAAATCTCTACCAACATTAGGTCTACCGATTCAAGGTACATTAAGGATAGCTCATTGAATCATCTTGAAAGGGTGCCATAAGCCTACTGATTCTTCATGAAAGGGTGCCTTAGGCCTGCTGATTCTAGGTTCATCATTTCACAAAAGAAAGGGCCACCAACATTAGGTCTATCGATTCAAGGTTCATCACATTAGTTCCTAGACTCATCATGAAGGGCACCAACACTAGGTCTACCGGTTCAAGTCATAGCCTAGAATACTTCATCATTCATTTATGAAAGGAATTCCACTGGCCTATTGATTCATAGTCATCAAGTCAAGACACATTCATTAGTCATTTATGAAAGGAATGCCATAGGCCTATTGATTCATATACATCAAGTCAAGACACATTCATTACACAAGAGAGGATGCCTAAGCCTACCAACTAAAGATTCAACAATACTTTCATTCATTCAAGAAGAGGATGCATAAGTCTACAAATTCAAACTATAAAATACATTGAAGAAAATGATTCACATTCTATCTTCAACATTCATAAGTGCACAATTGAGAATAGTCTTTCAATAATAGCACAATTACATTCTAAGTATGATCATCATTCTATCATTGAAATCACATGCATATCCTTCACATCATAATCATACATAGTAATTAAACACCTCCACCTTTCAAGTGGATCAACATATCTAGCACAATTCTACTTCAACATGCAATTAGGTCATAACTTGCCCCTTTCAAGACCATGAATTCACTTTCACCAACAAACCTTTAATTAATACAATAAGGCATGAATAGTGATACAATTCAACAATCTAAATCAATTTAGGCATAATCCATCAACATTAATTCATGATCAACAAACCCACTTCATAAGTCACAATTTAGGAATTGAGAGAATTCATGGATTCACAGAGTATTTTCATTATAAATCATCAATTAAACATTAATACAATCATAATTTTTCATTAGAAACCTTTTGAAAATGTTTGATGAAAGAACCTCTGAGATTGAGTAAAACCCTAGATTTTTCATAATTTGAAATCACCTTTGATTTAGCTCCTTGAATGAAAAGTTAGACAAGGATCAAAACTACCATACCTTGATATTGATTCCCCATGAAAATCCTTTGAAAACCTTGAAGATTTATTCTTGGAAGCTTGAAATTTTCACCTCCAATAAAGGTTTGTAAAGAGAGAGATCTTTTGAGAAGAGAGGGGAGGTTTGATTTGAGTAATGAAATCTAAATTAGTGTTTTAACGTTTAATAATCTTAAAATATCTAAATAAACCTGAAATAACCATCCAAACACTTAACTAAGCAAAGGGTGAATTTACCAATCTACCCTTCACTAGGTCGTGTCTCTTGATAACACACATGTGCAAATGACATCCTAGACTCATGGACCGTGAGTCCACTCATGGACCATCCTGTTGGTCCGTGGTTTGGCGCTGTAGCTTGGCAAAAGGGGGCCTGACCTACGGAGGACATCCACGGGGCGTGGTCCCCTTCCGTAGGACACCAAAATCTGGATAGCCTATTGGATTTCAAGGGGTCTTGGGGGTTAGGCTTAGGGTCCTCCTCAAGGACCCTTAGGGTGGTCCTTGGGGAGTCGTACCTTGACGTTTGACTCCTAAACCCCTCAACCAAAGCTTGGAACAAGATTAAACACCCTCAAACCTCATAACAACTCAACGACACACAAGTTAGGCTCTAGTTTCACTTATTCATTTTAAGGGTCGTTACAAATACCCACTAACCATCAATTCAGTAATCTTGGTTTTAAACTTCTCTCTTAAGCAAGCCAAAAATGCGAAGGTAGAACTGCATTTGCAACTACAATCCTTTAATTTTAACCATAATTACTGATTAAAATCACTTATAAACAACATTTAAATCAACAATTAGAAATACCCATAAACTAAATCGACCCATAATCACATAATCACATCCCAAGAATTGGAGTTTTATCTAGACATCATAAAAAGATAGAAATCGTTACCAAATTGTGTTTCCATCAACTGGGTAAGATTAGTTTCGTCTTTACAAAGGTCCAAATTGAAGAATCTCAAAGACCCACTTCCAATTTCTCGAAAATGGAAAAATCCAATTCTTCAAAGCTAAGAAAAAGTTGTCTCAAAACTTAAAGTTCAAACTCAAAAATTACTCTAATGAATGTTTAGAAATAAAATTTGATACAAAACATAATGTTTGAAAATGTATTTATGGTTGCCAAAAATCTATTGTGAAGAACCACTAGGCGCAGTATGTCGGGCTCGCCGATAAGCTGGCAATTCGCCCTTTTGGTCAGTTCCATCGCCTTCTTGACTTTGCCGTCAACATCCTCAAGTTTTGTAACTTTTGGCGATCCAACACTGCATCACAGAACCACTCGGTGACACTCCGACTACTCCTTCCTCTCGCCAAATTGATTTTCTTCTTCAGGGCTTGGAACAATGGAACTTTAGGCGAGGTAATGGCCATTCAGTGACTTGCCAAAGGGACTTGGCGATCACCAAGCCTTCATTTTTTCGCTCTTTCAGCTCACTTTGTTCTTTCTTGAAAATTAGTGTCCATGCTTTGTTCCTTAATCCAAATACCTGGAAATCAAGAGTTTTTCATCAGTTACTGGCACAAAACAAGCAGTTGAGGACACAAAATCTATCCAAATAAAACCCTAAATGAGTCCAAATTGTGGACTCATCACCTCCCAAGTAGCACCCTCAACTAAATGATTTCTCCATAAAACCTTCACCGATGCTATTTCCTTGTTTCTCAATCTCTTGACTTGCCGGTCTAGGATCTCTACCAGAACCTCTTCATAGGAAAGGCTTTCATCTACTCCCAACCCTTCTAGGGTAATAATGGATGTCGGATCTCCAATGCACTTTTTAAGCATAGAAACATGAAATACTGAATGAACCGGGGCCAACTCATTCGGCAAATCCAACTCATAGGCAACCTTCCCAATACATTTCAAAATTTGATATGGGCCCACATACCGGGGACTAAGTTTTTCTTTCTTGCCAAACCTCATCACAACCTTCATGGGTGAGATTTTCAAATAGACCCAGTCATTAACTTCAAATTATAGATCCTTTCTTCTCACATCGGCATAAGACTTTTGTCTACTTTAAGCCGCTCTCAACCTCTCTCTAATGAGCCGAACCTTCTCAATAGGCTCATAAACCTATTTGTGACCAAGAAGAGCAATTTCACCTACCTCCAATTAACCAACAAGAGACCTACATCTTCTACCATACAAGGCATCAAAGGGAGCCATACCAATACTGGAATCATAACTATTATTGTAGGCAAACTCTATTAATGGCAAGTGGTCATCCCAATTACCTTTGAAATCTATAACACATGCCCTTAACATATCCTCCAATGTTTGGATGGTACGCTCCGCTTGCCCATCAGTTAGGGGATGAAAAGCCATGCTAAGCTTAACTTTAGTACTAAGCCCTTTTTGGAACGGCTTCCAAAAGTGTGAAGTAAATTGATTTCCCCGATCCGAAATAATTGTTAAAGGGACCCCATGCAACTTCACTATGTCATTTATATACAACTTGGCATAGTCTTCCGCCGAATGAGAAACCTTGACGGGAATGAAGTGGGTTGATTTTGTCATCCTATCTATAATGACCCAAATAGAATCATGTTGCCTTCGAGTGCGAGGAAAACCCACAATAAAGTTCATATTCACATCTTCCCACTTCCAAGTGGGAATACTTATATCTTGGGATAGGCCTCCCGGCCTTTGATGCTCAACCTTAACATTAACTTGTTGACAATTAGGACATTTGGCTACAAATCCCTCCATATCTATGTAAAGTATGAGATTATGCAAGTTTTTATGAAATCTATGTAAATGCGTTAAGACCACTTTGAGAGTAAAGTGTCAATGATTATGATAATGTTGTTGTTTTGATTGAAACGACATTCTCATGAACACATAATGAACATGATGTGAAAGATTTTCTCACATAATGAAGTTTCTAAGGTTGAAAGACTTTCTCACCTAATTGAATCTAATACTTACATGTAGACATGGACTGTGAAAGGTTTCCTCACGCTGATCTAAGAGCTATCCTGATGAAATAAGTTGGATTAAGTGTCAAGGACTTCCTTCCATGAGATATGAAATAAGTTATGACTTAATAAATATTCCGTTGGATTTATGCTTAGCACCGAGTGGATATTCAATTGAGATGGAAGCTCCCCCACTAGAAAGGTCGGGTTTCTAGAAGCAATTTCTTGAGATGGAAGCTCCCTCGTTAGAAAGGTCGGGTTTATAGTAACAATCTCCTTATCCCATAAACTACGTGCCCCCGTAGGGTATTTAGCTAGTGGATCCACCTAAGCTAACAAACCATGGTTCTACCTTAGGCAAGTAGGACAACCCTTTTCGGTGTGGGTAACACCGGGTGATCATGTTATAGCTCACATGATCTCATGTCGGTTAAGCCTTATCTCCCACATAATGAACATGAATAATGAACTAAGGTTACTTCAAGAGGTATTGTACATGAGTTCAAAGGTTTTAAAGATGATGTTGACTTTTATTGTCCATGTCTATGACTCATGATTTCTAATCACTTATATGATGTTTAAACTTGGCATTTGCATGCTTTGAAATGAAATGTCCCTTTTAGCATGTTTTAAATGTTTTTATGCATAGTTATAATACTTAGTGCATTTTTGTACTAAAGCATGTTTTTGCCTACGTTGTTCCTAAATGTTGGGTCCGATAGTCAGGGTCAGTTTCTTGGCTAAGTGTTGATCTTGAGATTCTGAGCTTTGGTGAGTCCTCCTGCATCAAGGACGGAGTTATTGTTTTAGTTTCCATTTCTTGTATTTCATTTTTGGACATGATGTATGTGCTAGGCCCAATTTCATTAGGTATTGTAACAAATGACTATGATGAGACAAGTGTCTTCACTTCCGCTTTCTTTTATGAAAAACCTTTTGGACTTGAAATGTGTTTTACTCTTATTGTTTTTTTTCTTATCTTATGAGGACTAAATGGCTTGTATAGAGTACTTTGGGTTCTATTCACCTTGTCACATCTAGGGGGTACCCCTGGGTCATGACATAGGTCTTCCTACGGTCCTAATGGGAGGCTAAAAATACATATTTTTAAACATTATTTCCTCACATTTATTATTTATATTTATCCTTTATGAGCATAAAATTTATGAATTGTGCTAAATTGTGTATTTTATTTGTAGGATTAAATTGATGGAAAAATGAAGAAGTTTGGAGCAAAAACGAATTAAAGATGGAAAGTTGAAGAAGGAAATCAAGCAGGCAGCTTAATGGATTAAATAAAATAAAATAATATATTTATATATATAAGGAAATGGCGGCTGCAAATTGATGAATTTCAATTGTTATGTTTGTTGTACACGTGGCAAGTAGTGAAGCTGTAACAAGTTTGAGGCGGCGTACGCTTTCAGCAACACGAAATAAAAGAGATGGAAATTCCAGAATCACGCGGACAGTTTCAAGAAAAAGAAAAGGAATTCAATTCCTTTTGGTTTTGGATTCCTAATTTAATGTGGACTCAATTATTTTATTTAGGGTTTGTATATCTATAAATAGGGCATGAAAAATTATTCTTGAAAGAGAGAAAATAACCAAGATACAAGACACAATATAAATTTTCTTCTAGCTTAGGAACTTTGGAAGAGCCGCCGTGGAGGCCGGAGAATTGTGGTTTATTCTTTCTTCTCCTTTATTATTTATTTGTATTCGTGATTTATAAAAGATAGTTTAGCTATT
>JAJOOO010000893.1:0-49926 GCA_029582685.1 Solanum piurae
TTAGTTGTAATCATTGATAACCATATATTTTTATTAAATTGGTGGAATCATCCACCTACTTGTTTTTACTACTACAAATGAATGATTTTTCAATCCAAATTTCTTGATAGAATTTTCTATGATATACCATTCTTTGTGGGATTCGACCCTAAGTCTTAGTTGAGTATTTTTTTATTGACGATGACCGTTGTCCCCTTTAATTGGTTTTGAAAAGTATATTTGAGAATTATCATATCCTTCTGGTGGTGTAGTAGGGATCTTTTAGTCACATGTCAACTAGGGTTATTTCATATTTTCGATCTTAAAGGCTAGTGGCTAGTGGGTGATTAACCTATGTGGCATATGTGCCGAATATTAGTAGGGATGGTAATCCTATAGTTGATTAGGTGCCTACTGTGCGAGAATTTTCATATGTCTTTCCTGCGGATCTACTTGACCTTCCTTCTAAATGTTATATCAACTTAGCTTTTGACCATGAGCCGGACAGTCATCCTATCTCTATTCTACCTTAAGGTATGTTCCCTATAGAACTCAAAGAGCACAATATTTAGCTTCAGGATCTCTTAGCTAAGGGATTCATTCAACCGAGTGGCCACCTTGGGGTGCTCCTATTTTGTTTGTGAAGAAGAAGAATGGGTCTATGCTATGTGTATCAGTGAAAGACAGCTGAACAAAGTGATGGTGAAAAATAAATACCTTATTCCTTGTATTGATGACTTATTTGATCATCTTCAAGGCGTCGTGGTGTTTTGTATTGATTGATTTAAGATCCGATCACCATCAATTGAGGATTGGGGTGGTAGATATCCCTAAGACATTTTTTAGGACTCGTTACAATCATTATGAGTTTTTAATGATCTCTTTTGGGTTGACCAATGCCCCAAACTTGATGATGCGTACATTCAAGTCGTATATAAACACCTTTATAATCATGTTCATTAATGACATTTTTGTATACTCGTAGAGTAGGGATGATCATGGGCAACATTTGAGGAGTGTGTTCCGGACTTTGAGAGATAAGTGGCTTTATGCCCAATTCTCAAAGTTCAAGTTTTGGCCTAAGATTGTAGCATTCTTAGGGAACATGGTGTGTAGGGATGTCATTATGGTTGATTCAATGAAGTTTGAGGCTATCTGTGATTGAGCCAGGCCTACCTCAGTGTCTTTGATTCAGAGATTTATTGGGCTACCTACCTACTACAAATTGTATTTTGAGTTTTTTTTGTCGATTGCAACACCTTTGACTCTATTGACTTGTCTTGATTCACCTTTGAGTGGTCAGATCAGTGTGATCGAGCTTTCAGAAGCTTAAGGAGTTACTTATTACTACTCTTGTTCTGACTCTTCCAGTTGAAGGCAAGGGTTTCATAGAGCATTGTGATGCATGTTGTGTTGGTTTTGGTTGTGTATTGATGCAGTATGGTCGTGTGATTGCGTATGCATTAATGTAGATAAAGGTGCACGAGCGCAACTACCCCACTTATGACTTAGAGTTGGCGATGGTAGTTTTCATGTTTAAGATATAGGGGCATTACATATATGGGGTATGATGTGAATTCTACACTGATCATAGGATTTTACGGGAAATTATAAGCCAAAAAGACCTCAATTCGATGCAGTATAGATGGATCGAACTCCTCAAGAACTATGACTTCTCTATTTTATACCATCTAGGCAAGGTAAATGTGGTGGAAGTTTCCTTAAGCTGAAAGACAGTGAGTATGGGTAGCCTAGCCTTCCTTTAAGCTTTAGAGTGACCTTTGGCTTTGGAAATTTTAGCCCTTAGCCAATAGGATGATTCACCTTGATGTTTTGAATTCTTGGCAGATTTTAGCCTATGGCAGAGTTCAGTCGTCTTTATTGGAGCGAATTCGTGGTTGGTAGTTTGAGGATGATGCCCTTGTAGCTATTTGAGATTAGATTTTGCAATGTGACACAAGGCAGGCCACATGTATGTAGATGGTTTTATGAGGTTTGATGGTTGTATTTGTGTTCCTAGAGTTGGAGATTTGATACAGTTGATTCTTTGCAAGACCCACGATTCTAGATATTCTATTCATATGTGCACAATGAAGATGTATTACAATTTGAGGCAACATTACTAGTTGAGTGGTATGTGGAGAGATTTTGCAGTTAATGTATCATATTGCTTGTGTTGCTAGTAGGTGAAGGTTGAGCATTTATTGCCTGGTGGTGAGTTTCAGAGATTACCCATTTTGGAGTGGAAATGGGAAGACATCATTATGGACTTCATTATGAGGGTTGCCTCAGACCTCCAGAGGTGTTGATAACATTTGGTTCATTGTGGGTCGATTGATCAAGTCAACACATTTCATTTTCATTCAGTCTTCTTTCAGTGCCGAAAGGTTATCATGTGTTTATATTCGATAGGTAGTTTGTCTCTATGGGGTGCATGTGTCTATTATATCAAATAGGGGTTCTCAGTTCTCTTCTAGCTTTTAGAGGTCCTTTTAAGAGGAGTTAGGCAACTGAGTTGACCTTAGTACTAATTTTCATCCACAGACCGACGAGTAGTCGGAGCATACTATTCAGGTTTTTAGAGGATATGCTACAGGCATATGTGTTGGACTATAGGGTCAATGGTACCAGTTCTTAGCCTTAGTGGAGTCTGTGTATTGCAACAACTACCATTTGAGTATTCAAATGGTCTTGTTCGAGGCATTATATGGTAGGCATTATCGCTCTCGGGTTAGTTGGGTTGAGGCTTTAAAGCCTAGGCTACATGGTACTGATTTCTTCAAGATGCTTTGGACAAATTTTGGGTAATTCAGGATAGGCTTAGGTCAGCACAGAGCAGGGATAAGAGTTATGTTGACCGTTGGCACCAACCTTTGAGATTAAAAGCTAGTGACCAGGTATCCGTTTGAGTATAGTCTGTGAAGGGCACGATGAGATTCGGAAGGCGGGGCAAGCTTAGCCTCATGTATATAGGGCCTTTGATATTCTCTAGACGGTTGGTGATATTGCTTATGAATTGACCTTACCTCTTGTATTTGCAACTATTTATCCAATTTTCCATGTTCCTATGCTTTGCCGGCATATTCCTGATGAGTCTCATGTGCTCCTGTATGATGCGGTTCAATTGGATGACCATTTGAACTTCATGGGAAGAGCTAGTTACTATTTTGTCTAGAGATGTGAGGCGATTGCATTCGAGATCTATTCCTGTTGTTAAGGTCCAGCGGATGCATCACCTAGCCGAGGAAGATACCTGGGAGATCGAGCACAAAATGTGAGTTTAGTATCCCCACCTATTTGAGCCTTCGGGTACTTCTTAGACTCTTTATTTTTGAGGAGAAAAGTCCTTTTAGTAGTGAATGTTGTAATGATCCTCTATGTCATTTTCTCTATATTGCTTGTGGGACCCAATACCGAAAAACTTTCTAGGACTGACAATTTGGTCATCTAGTCATTCCTTTGGTTTTTATGCAAGTTGGCGTTCATGAGTTGTTTTTTTAAATGTATTCAAAATACTTTTTAAAATTAATAATATTAAATGTTTCATAAATTGTTCTTAGTTAATTTCATAGGTGAGAAATAAGGTGAAAGAAAAAAAAAACATAAAAAATAAGCCTATAAAAAAGGTGAATGGAGAACTTCAAATGTATAAAAAAATTTGACAAGCTATGTATTCGAACGCACAAGCTAGCCATTAGGATTTAGATGCCTGACTAACTAAGCTAAGTATACGTTTGTGGTAAGAAGTGTCACGGTATATAATATATTCTCTACTCCTCCTTTTGTCTTTATATATATACTAGTTTTATGGCACGTGCATATCGTATACATAGTATACGATGTTGTAAAATAGAATAAATATTACTAAGTTAAAGCGTTTTTGTAAATATTTATAATTTAAAGACATAGGACAAGTGCTATTAAATGATTAATAAAGATTTGCGTAGAGTTACTTATATTTCGAGATCAAAATGACCAGATATTATTGAAGCATTTCAAAATACATTCAAAGTTTAAATATGGGAAGAAAGTGACATTTCTTTAGTAGTAGTATTATTTACTTCACTCAATTTTGTAAATAAAGCTAACCAACAATTTTTTTTTATAAATATCAATACAAAAAATGTGACCAATAGTCTTTCCTCTTGAGGCTATGAACATAAATGATGGACACCATTTAAGTATATTTTTTCTCTTAAATATTCATACTTGAAATTTAGTGTGTGCATGACACTAATAAGGATTACCATAAATATTTGAATATTTTTTCTTTATATGTAATCTATCTTTTACCAATTAATATTTGAGTAAGACTATCATAGAGAGGTAATTCTACAAAAAAGAAAAGGTACTTTATTGTTATAACGAATTATGGTTAAATTGAGGTTTGAGTGGATGTCAAATATTTAGCTTGATCAATTCCTTGTTTTAGATATACATATATATTTCAGTAGCATAATTAAATTTTAATATATGAACAACATCACCTTTGGTAAAAAATATTTCATTTCTTTAAGTTTCTACCTTATCTTTGTCGAATTGTAGTCTTCTCCTTTTTCCTACCGCATACATATCATATAGTTGTTGTCTAAGGAAAGTATCTAAAATCTTATAGAAGTTGTATCATGATATAATATATTAAACATTTTCAATAATAAAAATTAATAGATGAATAAAATTTAAAGTATTGTTTATAAAATCTTTAATTTGATTTAAGATTATTTTATGGCACATCACTATTTTCTTATCTATTTTTATATAGCTAACAAGGAGTGTATCTAGTGACATAAAATTTTCTCAAATTCAAATAAACACAAAATAATACAAAAAAAATATATGGAACGATGTATAGCCAATGAAGAAGGAAAACGAAAATATATTTTCATGCTATATTTACTAATGTGTTCCATTTGATTAAAATCTCTTGCCACCAACACTTTACTTTGTTCGTTCATTTTTACTTACATGTCTATTAAAAATAATTATTATCATGTCTATATTATCATATCATAAGTAAAAGTGAAAATCTATTTTTGAAATAGTGGATTTAACATCAAAACTAATGATTCAATGGACAACGTTGATGCCCATTGTTTTCGCAAAATCAGAAAGAAACTGCTTCATTTGAGGGTAAAAATATAAAAAATAAAAAATCAAAGAAGAAATATCATACCCAAATCATGTGACTATTTTCATATTTGTTCATTATTATTGTCTTTCCCACAACTTTTTGTCACTATTAACTCATGGAAATCGTAAGAAAAAAATACGAGAGTGAATTTATGAATGATTTGATACAATTTGTTCACCAACTCTTTCTTATGTGACACCTCGAAGTTCGTTGACTTTTGAACTTAATCAACTGTTGCAAATAACCCTTAGATTTTTAAAAAAGAAGAAGAGTAGAAAACTTTCAAAAATCGTAGTTCAAAAGTGAGAGAGAACCTTCTATTTATAGATAAGAAATAGTAGTATGAATAGGTGCTAATTGTTCCTTATCAGAATAGTTACAACCTTTCGAAAAAGTCACTACTCATAGAAAAAATCACAACCTTTTGCAAAAGTCACAACTCATCGGAAAAGGCACAACCCTTGGAAAAAGTCACAACCCTTTGAAAAAATCACAACCTTCGGAAAAGTCACAACTCATTGGAAAAAGCACAACCCTTCGGAAAAGTCACAACCCTTTGAAAAAATCACAACCCTTCGGAAAAACATAACTCATCAAAAATGTCAAAACCAGTCAAAAAAGTAGCAACCCTATGAAAAAGTCAGATCTCTTTTAGAAAATCACAACCCTTTAATATGAAAGGGTATCTACATGTAATATATTACAAATAATTAAATTAATAAATAAAATAAATTGAGTACTTTTAATTGGGAGGTATTATAGTAATTCAACATTCAATTTAGGAGTTCATGTTTTTAAGGTAGTATAGATAGATAGATATAGATATAAAGTAAAATTTTCCGACGAAGCAGTGCCACGTAACACTCCTTGAACCTACGTAGATCCGCCCCTGCTCGCTGCTGCATCATCGCCATGACAAAATTTAAAGTTTTTTTTTTTTTATTAACTAGGTAATGTACCCACGCTTCACGCGGTCTTATATAATCTCATTAAACATGCCAATAATTCCTCTTAATATTGAAATAAGTAGAATAAATTAAAAGGTAAATTTCAATTCTAGTAGATTCTTATAAATTAAATCATTTTAAAACATTTGATAAGAAATTAGAATATTAGACACCATATATCTCAATTTTGAATGGTCTTTTATATAATAATTAAATACTTATTTACATAAAAAAAGTAAAATATTTATTTTCGTGACTCAAACTACTGTCGTTCCCCAAAGCTTCATGATGTGAAGAATACAAATAAAATTATTACTATAAAGATTAATGGTTAGTTTAAAAAGTTATGGCTGAAAATTCAGTCAATGATAATCTTTATTGAGAATTGCCACACATATTATTCTTTTGATAACTTTCACTCTTCATGTAATTATTAGAAGCTTAGAGTTAATCCTCTAGCTAATGAATAAATGTAAAAAAAAAGGTTTAGAGAGGAGGGGAAAACAGATCAAAAGGAAGTTATACAATTTTTAAAAAAAATGATAAATAAATTTATTCACTTAACAATCGTGATGTATTCTTCGGATAAAAAAAAATCCAAAATCTCTTCAACAAATTCAATAAAGAAAGTACACTGGAATATTTAAATTTTAAAGACATAATATAGAAAAAGAAATAAATATATTAAAATCCTTAATGTCAAGTGAAAGTAAGAAATCATTGGAATATCAAACGTATCTACAAAGTACAATTGCATTTTGATAATTATGTATCCTTTAATAAGGTCCCGAATTCAAGAAAATAGTTTTTTTTTATAAATTATTTCATTTTGACAATTTGGTATTCTGTTAATATGCTAGGAAGCCAATAGGGGTGGAGCTAGATATAGTCAAGAGGTTCATCAGAATCCTCTTTAATTGAGGATTTTACAATTTATATATGGCTAAAATTATTTCGATATATATATAGTAGATGTTAATTCCACTTAAAAATTTGTGTATTTACTTTTTCATATTTTAAATTGCCATAATAAAATTCTGACTTTACCGCTAGAAGGCTATTTTCCTACCACTAAATAATAATCCATCAATCTAGAAAATAATAGTTTTGCCTTGATTGTTTTTTTTTTAGTTCCTAATAATGAAAATTTTCCGCTTCCACCATAAATTGTTTCAACAGTTTACCATGTTTGTAGAAGGGCATGCCCCTAGAATTATTTTGCAAATTGTACATATAATATATAAAAAAAATTATTTTAATTTTTAATATAGAATTGCAAATCGAGTTAATTGAATTTCCTAGTGGAGTTGAACAAAATAATTAAAATACAAGTCTTCTCACCCTTGTTATTTAAATGCCATTCAGAATTTTTTATTTAACAATCTTGTAAGTTTTATAAAATATAAAATAATATTTTTCCTAATAGTTATAAAACACATACATGAAATTTGATGGCACATACTCTAAAATTTAGCTTTGGGGGAAAAAATTGCAAAAGTCATATAAACATACTACGTGAAACTTTTACCCACTCTAACACTATAATAGTCAGTAGGTAAAGTTCGAGGGAATAATATCACACGAATGTGTTATAGCATTTTCTTAAATCAAGAAAAACTGAAAATATTTCTCTGTTTTCAAACGGCAAAAGTTGTGAGCTGTTCTTAATAATCATGTTACGTTTTTTTTTTTTTGAGAAAAAAACTTAATTTTTGTTGTTTTATTTGCAGACTCATGAAAATGTCTTTGGAATGAAAAGAAAACTTGTATTACTATAAAATATGCTTGTCATATTATAAATGTTCTAAATTTAATCTTAATGAGCCTTGATAGAGCTGAAAGCCCGATGGAGAATTGAAGCTCTACCAAATTAAAAACACACAAAGGTATTTGAAATACTAATATAATAATAACAATTTAAAATTTCCAGGAATTTAACTTAAAGAAAATATCCTTTTTAACACTTTAAATTGTGATAATAAAAAATAGGGCATTTTTTTCCCACAGTAATGAAATTACAAATCAAACAAAGATTATTAATCTTTCTAAACACCAAATAAGATAACATAGCAACATAAAGTTACAGTTTTTGATACCTAAGGGCTGAGGATTTCAAGAAAGATGCTTAGCATATATAAAAGGGAAACTACATAAATGGGCTACAAAATACAAAATAATTATAACTTCAGAAATCAATTCATACAAATTCAGCAAAGTTAAAATTGCAAGAATATACTATTTAAGACTTTAATTAACAATATATGCACATGCTCCTTTTTAGTTACAAAAGTAGTTTTTCAATTACCAACATAGCCACAAAAAAAAATCGAGTTTTATTTATATAATTAATTTAGCATTACTTTTCTTCGATCTTTTTGAGGTTATGTGTGTACTTTATGGTGATGATAATTGTGGTATTAATTTTCCCTACTTTTTTTTCATGACCCAAATATGAACGTGATGATACTTGTCCATTCCCACCAAGAAAAGTGAACCTCAACCCAACGAAATGGAAGAAATGTGGAAAGATAAAACAAGAACAAGATAAAGCTGAAAATTTATTATTCCTATTGAAATCCCAAAAATCGGGTTGTCATGTGTACAAGCCACTAAATACATAAAATGCATAATTGAAATAATTACAACTCTCAGTCTTTGTTTTTCAAATAGAACAAAGCATAAAGAAAAGGACAAAGTGGGCCCGTCAGTATGACAAGAAACCTCTCAAGTCCTTCAACAAGCCTCAGAATGTGAGAAAAAGAGCAATCACGCTATACCAGACTCGGAACCTACACAAGTGTAGAAACAAGGAGTGAGTACCAACAACACGGTACCCATCAAGCAATGTAACACTCCGGAAATTTGTAGGTTAAACTAGAGCTTAACGTGAGGGTTAGAGTCATAGATGTAACTCTCAGTACTTAAAAATAGAGGGTTCCGTGTTAGAACGTCAAGGTAAGACCCCAAGGACCAACCATCGGTCCTTGAGGAGGGCACTGGAAACTGCCCTACAACAGTGAACCACGCTCCGTGGGTGGTGGCCGTAGGTCCAAGCCTGCAAATCAGACTCTCTGAACCCCAACCCACGCTTCACCAGCACGGGCAGTGGATCCAACCACGGTCCGTCAGTGAGGCTCGTGGATGGGGCCTGGGAGCTGGTTTTGAGGGTTAAGTTTAGGGGCACTTTGGGATTTTCTGGTTTTAATTAATATTAAGTGATGTCGTTTTAGCCTAATTTAGACCACCTAAATAAGGATTTTATACCACTAAATTAAGTCATTCATCTCATTATTTCTAAAACCCAAATCAATTCCCAAACTTCATCCTTACCAAATATTCTCTCTAGAAAACTCAAAGAAGGAAGTTTGAGCTAGGTTAGAAAAAGCTAGGTTCTTCACATCAAATTCATAGGGCTTTGTGATCAAGGTATGGTAGCTCTTCATCCATGGAGCCCCTTCAAAAATCCCAATTTTAAAGATATAAATCCCTAAAAGCTAGGGTTTGATTCCAAAGTCATGGGTTCCCTTCCAAAATGCTTTTAATGCTTGAATTACTTTATATTATGATTGAATCGATGATTTATTATGATTTTTATGTTGAAATCCCCAAGAACCCATGAAATCCCCATATTCCCTAATTATGATCTTGTGATGTGGGTGTGTTGATAAAAGAAGGATATTATGAGATTATGCTTGTAGTAATTGGGTTACTTGAATTATGTTAATATCCATGTATAATGTAGTGAATTCTAGATGTGTTGATTTGATATGAGCTTTGATCCTTGAAAGGGCAAATTATGATATTATGCATGTTTATGAAGTCTTTGTATATGCTTTAACAACACTTTGAGAGTGAAATGTCTATGATCATGATCTAGTTGTTGTGTTGTTGAAAGGTTTTCATGTATACACTTATGTATGAATATGATATGATGTGAAAGGTTTTCTCACAATATGAAGATTCTAAGGTTGAAAGATGTCACGCCCCGAAGCTACCCCTAGGACATGGACACGAGACCTAGGATCATGAGTGACCCCAAGCTAACACTGCTAGCATATTATAAGCATACTTAAAGATTTACTAAAATAGAAATACTGTGCAGAGGCTAGAAGCATATCATAAAATGAAATGATAAGGAATACCCATGAATATTGAATAAAAGAATTACGAGTTTAATGACATCTTAAATATCAAACTCCAAAGCTAAAACTGAATCTAACTATGTCTGAAATAAAGCCTCTAACTGACTAAAAATGTTGGGACATGCCCCAGCTAAATCTAGCAAAAACTAAAACTAAAGACTAAAGTAGAGAATATAATCATGTCAATCGTCCTCGAAGAATGAGGATTCACCACTGATGTTGCTGAACTGGAGATCAAAAACCGATCTATGCATGATCTGAAAGCTGATTACCTGAATCTACATCACGAGAAGATGTAGCGTAAAGTATGCGTCAGTACTTGAAAGGTACTGAGCATGCAGGATAGGATAAAGATGAACAACATAGATAACTAAATAAAGCATATAACTGAGCAATGATATAAGATGAGCATGATACTATACTGAAAATACTGAATATGAACTAACTGAATGCAATGACCAAGTTTATACATGCTGAAACTGAATACTGAACTGTACATGATAACCTAGTCAATACAGTAGAATCTGACCGTGGGAGCTACTAATAATCGACATAAAACCACATGAGCTAAATGTGGAGTCCGATGTATATGCCCCATCGAGAGAACCCAATATACCCTGCCAGAGGTATAAAGGCATGACTGGCATAATCACTAAAACTGATGCCCACAGAGAGGACTTAACCTACGGGGGCACGAAGTTCTGGGACTATGAGGGTGACTGAACCTAGTCCACTCGGTATAAAGCCTTCTCCCAATTGAATGTGTGTAAATTATAACATACCGAAGTAAACTGGATAGCTCAATAATCTTACATGCAAATGTAAAAATGCAACATTTATTTTTGATAATGAAATATTCAAAAACTAAGGCATGTATATATGTTTATCTATTAATTCATGAACTAAAAGAACTACATAACTAGGGTTTTGAGTTTATGCGAGAATCTATGCATAACAATACTAAAATCATGATAATCTGATTAGGAACGTTACAATAACTAAATCATAGTAATTTTCTGAAATTCTAGAAACCCTAGGTCTAGATAATATGGAGGGAATCAATAATCTGACTGAATTCTGGGGACCTAATTGGTGAAAGGAACCCACTAGTGAAATCCCACATGACTGGTCTCAAAATTCATGGAGAAATCTTTCAATTTCAGGGAAGGAACTGATGAAAATCTTGTTGCGTTTTCCTGAAGGGCTGCTCGACTTTTCTCTCTATTTTGCTCTAAGTTTCCCTTGATTTAGGTGAATGATTGATTATGTTAGGTTCTAATTTAGTTGCTAGGCTATAACTGACCGAAACCACATAGTTTAGGGGTTAAATTACGTAGTTTAGGGGTCCAATGCATAGGAAAAAGACTAAACAACCCCCGACTTAAAATCTGTCGGGGCCAACCGACGGACTGACCGATGGTCCGTGACCTGACCCATGGCCCATCCTGTCAATCGTCATTGGCTCTCAGAGAGGGGGTTTCTGGGGCCTCGATCCATAGGCTAGGACCACGGCCCGTGGCCTGACCTACGGTCCGTGGGTCGACCCTTAGACAAATCTTCTAGGTTTTCTAGGGAGGTATTGCAGGTGGCCAACCACATATCACCACCTACAGTCCGTGGGTCACCCTACGGTTCGTGGGTGGTGCCCATCGCTGGCACTTGCAACTTCTGATTTCTACAAACGGGAGTCTAGGATACGTGGGTTTACATTATCTCCCCCTTGGGAACATTCATCCTCGAATGAAGACTAAATTAGCTGAATATGGAGGGAAAGAGCTGCAAACCCTACCACTAATTACTAGAAACTGAAATCTGACTGAACTAAGTTCCAAGAACATGCTAATACGCTGAAAATCCAAGTACAAATTGAAGGAAAAAAATACTAAGACTGAAGCTACGCATGAACGATTGAAAAACTGGAGAGGACTATTACCTCAGGCTGGAATGGAATCTGAAGGAATGAGATGAGGATACTTGGCCTTCATGGTTGCTTCTGCTTCCCTAGTAGCTCCCTCTACTTACTGACTCCTCCACAAAACCTTAACTGAAGCGACTTCTTTGTTTCTCAACCTTTGAAACTTACGATCAAGAATCTCAACTAGTACTTGTTCATAAGTGAGACTATTCTTCACAGCCACACTTTCTAAAGGTACAATAGATGTTGGATCACCCACACACTTCTTCAACAACGAAATGTGAAAAACCGGTTGCACAGCTGCTAGTTCTGCTGGAAACTCTAACTCATAAGCCACTTCAACCCTTTTCAAGATCTTGTAAGGGCCTACATATCTAGGATTGATCTTTCTTTTCTTAACAAATCTCATCACCCCCTTCATAGGTGACACTTTTAGGAAAATCCAATCATTAATTTGGAACTCCAAGTCCCTTCTCATTACATCTGCATAGAACTTCTGGCGACTCTGGGTTGTCTTAAGTCTATCCCTAATGAGCTAAACTTTTTCCATGGCATCATGAACCAAATCTGGCCCTTTCAGGGCTGCTTCACCTACTTAAAACCAACCAACTGGAGAACAACACCTACGCCCATATAATGCCTCATAAGGGGCCATCTGAATGCTAGAGTGGTAGATATTATTGTAGGAGAACTCTATAAGAGGAAGGTGATCATCAAAACTACCTTTGAAATAGATCACACAGGTTCTCAACATGTCCTCTAAGGTCTGAATGGTACGCTCTGCCTGACTATCCGTCTGTGGATGAAATGTTGTGCTAAGATTAACCTGAGTACCAAAACCTTTCTGAAAAGACTTTCATAAATGAGAGGTAAACGGAGGACCTCTGTCTGAGATGATAGACAAAGGAACCCCATGCAACCTGACTATATCATTAATGTAAAGCTTGGCGTAGTCCTCCGCTGAATCTGTAGTCTAAACAGCTAAAAAGAGCGCATACTTAGTAACTCTATCAACTATCACCCAAATGGAGTCATGCTGTATGCGAATACGAGGTAAAATTGTAATGAAGTCCACGTTGATCACTTCCCACTTCCAAGTAGGAAAGTTGATCTCTTGAGTCATACCTCCTGGTTTCCGATGTTCTACCTTCACTTGCTAGCAAGTAGGGCACTTAGCCACACAATCCGCTATATCCCTTTTCATACCCTTCCACCAAATGACTTCTCGCAGATCACGATACATCTTAGTGGCTCTGGGATGAATATAATACCTGGAGTTATGGGCTTCTGGAACAATCTGCTGTCTCAACATACCCACCTTAGGAACACAAAATCGACCCTGATAGTGAGGTACACCATCTCCTTATTGGGAGAAAACCTCAACTCTCTGCTGATGAACTGCACCCTTTAGTTGAAGCAATATCAGATCACTGTGTTGCTTTCCCTTAAACCTCCACTACCAATGAAGATTCTAACCCATTCTAAACTGTTACACCACCATCTGATATGCTCATAAGGCGAACTCCCAAGCGAACTCCGAAGCGAGCAAGCCTATGAACATCCTTTCCTAAATCTTTTCTTTCTTCCTCAACATGTGCTACATTACCTATAGATAGTCTGCTAACGACATCTGCTACTACATTGGCCTTACCAGCATGGTAATGCACACTCATATCATAGTCTTTAAGGAACTCAAGCCATCTCCTCTGGCGAAGATTCAAATCTTTCTGGGTGAACACATATTGAAGGATCTTATGGTTTGCGAACACATCTATGTGAACACCATACAAGTAATGCCGCCAAATCTTAAGGGAAAATACCACTGCTGCAAGCTCGAGGTCATGAGTTGGATAGTTCTTCTCATGCACCTTAAGCTGTCTAGAAGCATATGTTATAACCTTACCTCACTGCATCAACACACAAGCTAGGCTGACTCTGGATACATCACAATAGATAACATAATTGTCTGAACCCTTTGGTAGAGTCAAAATCGGAGCTGTAGTCAACCTAGTTTTCAGTTCTACAAAGATTTTCTAACAATCATCTGAACACTGAAACTTAACCTTTTTCTGAGTCAACTTAGTCAATGAAAAACCTATGGATGAAAATCCTTCAACAAACCTTCTGTAAGAACCAGCCAAACCCAAGAAACTTCTGATCTCTATAGGAGAGGTAGGTTTGGGCCATTGATTCACTGCCTCTATTTTCTGATAATCTACTCGGATCACTTCGCTAGACACAATATTCCCAAGGAAAGCAACGAATTACAACCAAAACTCACATTTGCTAAACTTAGCAAATAACTGGCGATCTTTGAGAGTTTGCAGGACAACCCTCAAATGAGTCGCATGTTCTTCCACATTCCTAGAGTAAATGAGGATATCATCAATAAAGACGGTAACAAACAAGTCCAAATACTGTTTGAACACTATGTTCATCAAATCCATGAAAGCTGCAGGAACATTGGTTAGTCCAAATGACATAACTACAAATTCATACTGACCATACCAAGTTCTGAAAGTTGTTTTTGGGATGTCACTATCTCTGACCCTGAGCTGATGATAACTAGATCTAAGGTCTATCTTTGAGAAACGACTAGCATCCTGAAGTTGGTCAAACAATACTGGTGCACCCCATGGGGAAATACTGGGTCTGATGAAGCCCTTATCTAATAGGTCTTTTAACCTCTCTTTCAATTCCTTAAGCTCAATTGGAGCCATTCTATAAGGAGGAATAGAAATAGGTTGGGTATCTAGAAGGATATAGATTCCGAAATTGATTTCTCTTTCGGGAGGAACTCCAAGAAGATCTTCTAGAAACACTTCTGGGAACTCATTAACTACTAGAACTGACTCAAGAGTTGGGGTTTCAGAACTTGAATCCTTAACCCGAACTAGGTGATAGAGATAAACCTTAGAGATCATCTTTCTGGCCTAAAGGTAAGAAATGAATTGACCCACAGGCACTGAGCTACTACCCTTGCATTCTAGGATTGGCTCGTCTAGAAACTGAAAACGAACGATTCTAGTTCTACAATCGACTAAGGCATAACAACAATGTAACCAATCCATGCCTAGAATGATATCGAAGTCTACCATTTCTAACTCTACAAGATATGCTGAGGTGACTTTCTAGAGACTGCGACAGGGAAATTTTTGTATATACATCTAGCTATAACTGGGTCACCGACTGAAGTAGAGACTGAGAAGGGTTCTGAGAGAGTTTCTGGACTGACGTCAAAATTTACTGCTATATATAGAGTCACAAAGGAAAGAGTAGCCCCTGGATCTAACAAAGCATAAACATCTAAGTTAAAGACTCGTAAGGTACCAGTGACCACATCAGAAGAATCTTCATGATCCTAGCGAGCCTAAAAAACATACAACCTATTTTGATGATGTCCGCCACCTGTACCAGATAAGTTACCCTGCTGAGTCGGGCGACATGCAGGTGCTGCTAAAGTTATAGACTGAGCCCTACCATTATTGCCTCCTTGACCTTGTTTAGCAGAAGGACAATCTCTCAACCAGTGACTAGACTCACCACACCCGAAACATCTTTCCTTTCCTGCAAGACACTGACTTGGATGATTCTTACCACATTTTGGACAAGTTGGGTAGGTAATGGTGCCGAAAATACTCCCCTGAGGCTTAGAGCCTGATGCCCTACCTTTATGAACCTATCGGAACCTGGAGTATGGAACACTAGCTGATGAAGGTGCTGGAGCTGAAGACTTTTGTTGAAACTGCGAGCGATTTCCACCACCTGATTTCTGTAGAGAATACTCATAGTTACCTGTCCTAGCCTTCTTATTATCCTTAGCCTGTTCCCTAAACTTATCTCCCTCAACCTGCTGAGCATGATTCATGAGCCTAGAGATGTTCATATTTTTTCCAGCAACATATCATTTCTACACTATGTTTTCATTAAGTTGGATACCCCATATAGAAACTTGTTCATTTGAGCCCTAGAATTGGCAACCATATGAGGAGCATACCGTGATAGTTGGGTGAACTTGAGTCCGTATTCTTGGACCGACATGCTACCTTGCCTCAAATTCATAAACTTCTGATCTTTTGCCTGCCTCAACTCTCTTGGGAAGAACCTATCCAGAAAAGTCTCACTAAAGCACTCCCAAGTGATAGGAGGTTCTTCCGTACCCCTGTTTTATTTCCATTGAGTATACCAGATTTGAGCTACATCCTTAAGCTAGTAGGATGTTAACCCCACCCTATCATTTCTAGTCACTTGCATCACTCCAAAGATCTTCTTGACCTCATCTATTAAGTTTTGGGGATCTTCACCAATCTGTGACCTTAAAAACTCAAGCGGATTCATCCTAAGAAAATCACGAAACCTGGCTGCCACTGATCCAACACTAGTATTTGCAGGAACAGGAACCTGCTAGTTATTTTAGTTGGTCACACCCTGAGCCAAAAGATGAATGGCATTCCGAAACTCAACATTCAAAACTTCCTGATCTGGGACTGGAGAAGCTGCGTTAGGGTTGCGTGCATTCACATTTTTTCCGTAAGCTCTACGGGGAGGCATGATCTGAAAGCGTATAACGATGGATTAGAAAGAGATCATAACTAACACACAATAAGAATATGAAGAAAGTGAAGTTTCCTAAAACACTTCGTAGCCTTCCTCTCGTTAGATGTGGTGCACTTCATACCCATGAAAAGGACTCTACTTAGTGCTACTTTTCAGACATCCTAGGACTCTTAAACCTAGAGCTCTGATACCGAGTTTGTCACACCCCAAAACTACCCCAGGATGCGGACACATGACCTAGGATCATGAGTGACCTCAAGCTAACCCTGCTGGCATATCATAAGCATACTTAAGGATTTACTGAAATAGAAATACTGTGCGGAATCTAGAAGTATATCATAAAATTAACTGATGGGGAATACCCATTAATATCTGAATAAAAGAACTATGAGTTTAATGACAACTAAAATATCAAACTCCAAAGCTAAAACTTAATCTAACGATGTCTGAAATAAAGCCTCTAACTGACTAGAAATGTTGGGACATGCCCTAGCTAAATCTAGCAAAAATTGAAACTAAAGAATAAAGTAGAGAATATAATCATGTCAATCGTCCTCAAAGAATGAGGACTAACCATTAATGCTGTTGAATTGGAGATCGGGAACTGATTTATGCGTGATCTGAAAGCTGAGGACCTGAACCTACATCATGAGAAGATGTAGCGCAGAGTATTCGTCAGTACTTGAAAGGTACTGAGCATGCAGGATAGGATAAAGCTGAACAACATAGATAACTGAATAGATCATATAACTGAGCAATAATATAAGATGAGCATGATATTATACTGAAAATAATGAACATGAACTAAATGAAAGCAATGACAAAGTTTATACATGCCGAACTTGAATACTGAACTGTAACTAATAACTTAGTCAATACACTAGAATCTGACTATAGGAGCTACTAATAACCGACATAAAACCATATGAGCTAAATATGGAGTCCAATGTATATGCCCCATTGAGAGGACCCAATATACCCTGTCAAAGGTATAGAGGCATGAATGGAATGATCACTAAAACTGATACCCACAGAGAGGACTTAACCTACAAGGGAACGTCATTCTTTGACTATGAGGGTGACTGATCCTAGTCCACTCGGTATAAAGCATACTCCCAACTGAATGTGTGTAAATTCTAACTTACTGAAGTAAACTGGATAGCTCAGTAATCTGACATGCAAATCCGAAAATGCAACATTTATTTATGATATGAAACACTCAAAAATTGAGGAACGTATATCTGTTTATCTATCCTAGCTAATGTAATTCATGAACTAAAGGAACTACATAAATAGGTTTCTAAGTTTATGCGAAAATCCACGCATAACAATACTAAAATCATGATAATCTGATTTGGAGCGTTACAATAACTAAATCATAGTAATTTGGTGAAATTCTAGAAACCCTAGGTCTAGATAATATGGAGGGAATCGAGAATCTAACTGAATTCTAAGAACCTAATGGGTGAAAAGAACCCACTAGTGAAATCCCACATACATGGTAACAAAATTCTCGGAGAAATCTTTCGATTTCGGGGATGGAGCTGATGAAAACCTTGTTGCATTTTCCTGAAGGGCTTCTTGACTCTTGTTCTATTTTTCTCTAAGTTTTGCTTGATATAGGTGAATGATTGATTAGGTTAGGTTCTAATTTAGTTTCTAGGCTATAAGTGATTGAAACCACGTAGTTTAGGGGTCCAACACATAGGAAAAACACTAAACGACCCCTGACTTAAAATATGTCAAGGCCGACCGACGGACTGACCGAGGGTCCATGGACTGACCCACGGCCCATCCTGTCAATCGTCGTGCTTTCATAAGGAGGTTTCTGGGGCCTCGATCCATGAGTTAGGACCATTGCCCGTGACCTGACCTATGGTCCGTGGGTCTGGCCGTGGGTCGACCCTTAGACAAATCTTCTGGGTTTTCTGGGGAGTGGTTTCAGGTGGCTAACCACGGACCACCACCTACGGTCCGTGGGTTACCCTACGGTCTGTGGGTGGTGCCCATCAGTGGCACCTATAACTTTTGATTTCTGCAAACTGGTCTGTCTAGGATATTGGGTGTTACAAAAGGCTTTCTGACCTATTGAATCTATATGTAGACATGGACGGTGAAAGGTTATTATCACACATGATCTAATGAGCTATCTTAATGAATCAAGTTATGACTTAATATGTACTCCGTGGGAATTCATGCTTAACACCTAGTGGATATTGACAATGAGATGGAAGCTCTCCCGCTAGTAGAGGCTGGGTTTCTAGATGAGGTCTCATGAGATGGAATGTGCCCCATTAGTAGAGGCCGGGTTTCTAGTAACAATCTCCTTATCCCATAAACTATGTGCCCCCATAGGTTAATTAGCTAGTAGATCCACCTAAACTAAGAGTATGGTTCTACTTTTGGGAAGTAGGAAAACCCTTTTAGGTGTGGGTAACCCCGGGAGTCCATTTATATCTCACATGGTCTCATGTCGGTTAAGGCTTATTCCCACTATAAATGTGAATTGTGCACTATGGTTACTCAAGAAGCTTTGATATCAGTTTTAAGTCTTAAAGATGATGAACATGAAGGATGCCATCCTAAAGAGGTTTACTTAACAAGGGTGAGATTTATGGGGTCTTATCTATGCATTGCACAAGTATGCCTTTAGGGTATTTATGAAGTGCTTCTCTTATGTTATGATGACCTATGTAATGACTATGCTTATGACTTATTCTTTTCCACTATCTTCATGATGATGTTCAAATTTAGTAAATTGCATGCATTCAAATGAAATGTCCCTTTTAGCATGTTTTCAATGTTTTTATGCATAACCATCACACTTAATGACTTTCTATACTAACACCTCTTTTCCTACATTTTCCCCAAGTGTAGGGTCTGGTTCTCAAGGTGATTATCGTTGTGGCTAAATCTTTGATTTCTTCTTCTTCTACCTTGTTAGTGAGTCCTCATAATTCAAGGACGGATGTTATCTCATTATAGTTCATTTCTTGTATTTCCTTTTCGGACTATGTTGTATGGGCTGTATCCCTTTTGACTTCGAATCTTGTAATAGATGGCTATGTTGAGATTTGGAGTCTAGACTTCCACTTTTTTTTTATGAAAAATTTAGACTTGAAATGTGTTTTACTCTTATTGTTCTATTGCTTATGTTATGATATGCTAAGTGTCTTATATAGAGTACTTCAGGGTTCTATATGCCATGTTACACCTAGGGGGTACCCCTGGGTTGTGACAAGCTACCTAATAAACAAGGCATCTAGCTAGAAATCGAATAATCTTTTCATCTCAGCCGAACCTCCTCAAGCTACAACCTGCACATAAATCAGCCCAACCTAACAATTCTACAATACACAACTCACAAGGCTCAATAATCACAGTTCATGAGTCACAATTCATCAACAATACGAAACAAGCAAGTAAATCTCAAAGTCAGGTAGATCAATCACACGTAACAAGTGCATCAATAACAATTAACAACTAAGTCACACATAAGCATCAAAATAAATGAAATCACAATAATCAATCTCTCGTCTTAACCATTTCCCATTGACACAATATCACTAGCCAAAATTATTTTCCATCGGCTTTATATCGAATACCTAGCCAGAATCATTTCCCATCAGCTTTATATCAAATAAGTAGCCGAAACTATTTCCCATCGACTTTATAAACAATTGTCGGAAATGACATCGGCATCATAACCATCACATGTCTGATCAAGGTGTCCAACAATCAATACACACAAGTAATATCACACCATATGGAATGAAAATAATCGGGTTACAGAATCAACAAGAAAATAATGCAGAAGCGAAATTATAAAGATTAAAGACAGAAATTGAAAGATATGTTAAATTCAAGAATAAAGTCCCAAATTTCAAGATAAAGTGTTTAGGACCCTAATTAATCTTAGTATTCAAAATTAGCGGTTAAGACTAATTATGATACTAATAGAGTCAATTCAAGGACTTAGATCAAAAGTGATCTAGACCCCTATTATGAAGAAATTAGAGACAACAATTAGTATAAGACTAAAGACCTTCTTTAATTTATGAATAGAAACCAAAGATATCAAATTAAGAATTAATCTTACCTCTTAAAGAATTATTCTTATAAGGTTGTAAGTTAAATCTATAGTCACCACACTCAAAGGTGTAATGAAGAGAAACCTCTCAAATAATATTAATCATGTTTGTTTTCTTAAAATAATAAAATCAACCCCTATATAAAGGGAAAACCTATCCCAAATAGAATGTGATTCAAATCCTACTTTTATGGAAATAATAAATAGGAAATTTTAAACTAAGAAACTTTAAACTAGGAAACTTTAAACTAGGAAAACTTTAAACTAGGAAACTTTAAACTTGGAAAACTTTAAATTAAAAATTGTTTTAAACCAGGAAAACTTTAAACTAGGAAACTTTTAAACTAGGAAATTTTGACTTTAAGCGTACAACCTTTTAGGAATCTTTTATTGGGGGCTTCATGTGGCCCAATCTTCTTTCTTTGGGGTTTGAATTTGGACACCTCTTTCATGATAAGCATATTATTGAATTTTCATTGAAGCCCGTCAAATTTAGTACAAGTAGTCTAACATGGATGCTATCATTCCTCTCTTCTTGAAAAAAATTTGTCCTCGCATTTAAATCTCTCAAAATCATGAGGACGTGCATTCACGAACAACATCTATTACTCGAAAGCAACAACGGTAGGAATAAAACAAGATAGTGACCATGTGTCCATTAACCCAATTAATCATGGCATGTATACAGATACCCTTATAAATCATGTGAACATCATCACCCCAATAAAAAAATCTCCTACTTATGTAAACACAACGAATTCCTTGTCTAGATTTCATTGCAAACGTTACATGCAACTTCAATATAGTTCTATCAATAAAGTAATCCAATGGACATGACAAAGAGGATAACTATCCCTAAAACATGCATCAAATTGGACACTTATATGATATATCCAAGCATCCTCAATCATACCACTCATCAATTCTTCTATACTAGCTATTGGGATAAGCATTAAAGTGCTCATAGTCATGTACCTCCTCCTCATTAGTAGAAAACACCTTATTAAGCTCACACTCATTACGACTTGGAGAATTATGTCTCATTATATAGAAGAATCAACTAACTCATTCACAATCTTCCTCGCACAAACATCACCCATCTTTTACAACAAGTGGAAATCCACAATCATTTATGTCATGCTCAATTTTGCAAGAGCTCCAATTACTCTTATAGAACTTGGCGATTGAAGTTAGTGACTTATTATTTAGCAAAATATCATCATCTTCAAAATCAATAAAGTCACCAACATAAGAATTAAGAATGTAGTGCATTACCTCCAATAAAACTTTAGGTGTTTTAGGAATACCAAGAATGTGAATAAACAATTATACATACTATACTTGGTCTTATGTAGCAAAGGAATAACATCTCCTCATTTTTCCTTTCTCATTACTGTTAGATCCACAATTGTCTTATTGAACTTTTTGTTATGAGACTTATCTTGGACAGATCCAAAAATAATTCTTTTAACCTTTATCGTTCTCATTAACATACACTTTCTCAATTGGACTTGTAGTATCAACCACTTTAGAATTAAGTTCATCCAATGACTATGATTTTTCAATGCATACTTTCCCATGAGTATCTACAAGAGAGTCAAAAGAACTAGAAGAAAAAGTAGGAATGATAAAGTTAGAATAAGAAATAACCTCACTCAAACTTTCTTATTTTTCTCTCTTGACCTCACTATCATGCTTCTCTTTTTTACTCTCATGGTCATCTCTCTTTTCTTTTCTCTCATTCTAACTTTTTTCCTCACTTGACATCCCATTCCGCTCACACAACAAAACCTCTCCTTTTTCCTCTCTTGGATTGTCAGAATGAACTCCCTTTCTCCTCTCACTCTTTTCTCTCTCAAATTTCTTCATTGCTTCTTTCATGCGTTTCTGATCTTTATAAACTTGGGATGGAGTTAACGGTGCAAGTGTATATTTTCTTTTGTTTAGCTCAAGAGAAACTCTATTCTTTCTCCTATCATAAATTGCATTCCTGTTAAATTGCCATGGCCACCCAAGCATAGTGTGACAATCTTGCATTGGAATGACATGACAAAGAAAATTATCGGAATATCTCCCAATGGATAAATAAATCATACATTGCTTAGTCACCTTAAGCTCGCCAAGATTGTTCAACCATTACTGCTTATAAGGAGTAGTGTTTTTAATACATGTAAGTTTCAACTTCTCTACAACATATGAACTTACCACATTAGTACCACTTTCACTATCAGTAATCATAGAGAATATTACCATTTATCCCACACCTTGTATGGAAAATAATTTCTTTTCTTAAATTAGCTATGGTGACATTCTTCTCCTTCAATCGTTTGATCAACACATCAGCACAATTAGTGTCATTTTAAGTTCCAGCTTCAATTTCCCTACCTATTTTAAACATCTAAAAATTATATCAAAGAAACAAATATTTTGACTTTTTTCTTTTTTTCTCTCTCTATTGATCTCACTCTCTCTTGCCTTTTTCCACTCAAATTACTACCTTTAGATGGATCCTTCAAGATTTATATATAAACCTTATTAGTAACAATCCTTTTATTTTGTCTTTCTATTTTTACAGCCAACTCAACCAGTTCATCTAAATTCACATATTGTTGCAATTCTACTACATCAACTATTTCTCCATTTAAACCATTAAGAAATCTTGCCATAGTGGCCTCCTCGTCCTCATTATAATTATCTTGGAACATAGCCATATCCATAGCCTTGAAATAATCATCTATAGACATAAAACCTTGCTTTAGAGTTTGAAGGCATTTTTGCAGATCTCTTTGGAAGTGTGATGGGACAAAATGGTATCTCATAGCCCTCTTCATCTCATCCCATGTCGCAATGAGTAGCTTTCCATTTTCTATTTTGTCTCTGCAAAATTTCTTCCACCAACTAGCATTATAGTCAGAAAATTCAACCACAACAAGTTTAACCTTCTTACCTTCAGATTGGTTATGACAGTTAAAGATGGCCTCCACTTTCCTCTCCCAATCAAGGTACAATTCGGGATCTCTTGTCCCCTTAAAAGTAGGAATCTTCATCTTAATGCTACTAAGATTGTCATCCTCACCCCCTAACTCGTGGTACCCTCTTTTCATTTTTCTTTGGTAACTTCATCAAATTCGTCTTCATAATCACCAAAGTGATCCTTAGTTTGCTGGACTTGAGGAGCTCGGAACACTTGTCTCCTAACTTGAGGCATCGAGTTTTGATGGATTCTTCTCACAACGTTCATGTTCACTGGATTATGTTGATTTTGTGCAATCTCTAATGCATCAGGTCGGGCTGTAATCATTTTGAGCACCTTCATTAATTCATCATTTTGAGTTCTTGTGTTATAAGTAACAAGCTTTTAGAAGTAAGACGTAGAAAGAATGGAATTTATCAATAACTTGATAAATTGGGATTGATGAGACAAGAAAAAAGGCCACTTTGTGAAACAAAAAAAAAAACTTCAAATTTCCATTCTTTTTTATTTCCCTTTTTGAGATAGAAAATCAAGAGTAAAAAAAAATTCCAAAGTTTCTTTAAAATACCGATTCTCAAGCAGTTGAATTTTCTCTTCTTCTTTTTTTGTAATTTTCCTTTTTTTTTTTTTGCTATGTGACTTAACTTTTAAGCTACTATAATAAGGACAAGTTTTTTTGTTGTTGTTTTGAAACTCACAAGATTATCAACATCGGAACCTGGATAGAACTGCTCTGATACCACTTGATAAGAATTGAGTTAGATGAATAAACAAGAAAATAACGCGAAAGACAAATTATAAAGATTAAAGAAATAAATTGAAAGATATGTGAAATTCAAGAATAAATCCCCAATTTCAAGAAAAAGTGCTAAGAACCCTAATTAATCTTAGTATTCAAAATTAGTGGATTAAGACTAATTTTGATACTAATAGAGTCAATTTAAGAACTTAGATCAAAAGTGATCTAGACCCCTATTACGAAGAAATTAGAGACAACAATTAGTATAAGACTAATCACCTATTTTAATTTACGAATTGAAAATAAAGATATCAAATTAAGAATTAATCTTACCTCTTAAATAATCGTTCTTATAAGGTTGTAAGATAAATCCATAGTCACCACACAAAGGTGTAAAGAAGAGAAATATCTCAAATAATATTAACCATGTTTTTTTCTTAAAATATTAAAATCAACCCATATATATAGGGAAAACCTATCCCAAATAGAATGGGATTCAAATCTTACTTTTATGGAAATAATAAATACGAAATTTTAAACTAGGAAACTTTTAAACTAGGAAACTTTAAACTAGGAAAACTTTAAACTAGGAAAGGTTAAACATGAAAAATTTTAAACTAGGAAAACTTTAAACTAGAAAACTTTTAAAGTAGGTAATTTTGACTTTAGGCGTTCAGCCTTTTGGACTCTTTTATAGGGCTTCGTGTGGCCCAATCTTCTTTTTTTGGGCTTGAATTTAGACACCGCAGGACCTAAGTCGCTTCAACCGAGTTTTGGGTAGGCTAGGAAGCATTTCTTTTACCCTTCTATGTCTATTAGGTGTTTTGATCCTTGCACTGATTCTCGTCTTTCGTCTTTCCTTTTGTGTGTCGAGCGAGTTTTGAAAGAAGGTTCCCGATTGTCTTTGTATGAAGAATCCTATCTTTCTAGCCATAAGTGAGCCATATATTGTGAGTGAGCTTTCGAGGAGTAGAGATCGAGCGAGTATTAGAGTAAGGCGATTGTAGACCAGTTTATAGAAGATGGAATAGGTCCATAAATTTCAAAGTGTCAGCTCCAAACCTAAGGGGGATATGATAAGGTGAGTAATCAAGTAAAGTGTTGAGAATGCGATAGTTATGTCTTCAGAAAGAGATAAGGAGGTACATCAATCCATTCATACTCTAGCGTATTCCTCATATTTTAGTCATTACAACATCATGATGATGTTTCTTATATCAGAATTGTGTCTATGACCTATGATCATACACTTCAGAGAGATTCACATCTATGTTCAATTTCCATAGTGATGGCAAAGACTTTAGCCCATTAATCTCAAGCTTAATCCATAAAGTTATGGATATCAGCCTCATGATATGAACCTAATCATATAAAAATTCATGTCTTATAGTATGTTCAGTCTTGCAAATTCATGATCTACTCTCAATGGCTAGCAACATAATGTTGTGCCATGCATATTCTTATATCAGATATCTCGAGCGAATTGTGCTTATGATCTTTCTCCCTAAAGCACCTTCAGTTACCCTTTGAATTTTGAGAGTGGGGTTGTTGATAGTGGCAGAGTGATGATATAGAAGAAGATTGTTGTTTCTTATTGTGATAGTGATGGTGTGTTTATTCCATCTAAAGTTATGAATGTGGAGGAAGAAAGAGATAAGGTTTTACGATGAGTAATAAGTTAGATTCCTGGTAATGCATGAAAAGTTCAGTTGGTAGAGATGATGAGAGGATGAGAAGTTCTTAGAAAGTGGGTTAGTGGTTTATGGAGTGGTTAAATTTATAAGATTGAATTTGGTGTTATTAACATGTGGACAATGCTTGATACATTAGGTGTTTCGTGATATGAGCTCAAGGTTAGCCGAATGTAGTTATAGGGAGAAGTATTCTTTGGATGAGATTCCCTATAGAGGTATAGAACCTAAATCTTGTGGTTTTGATAGGTATAACCATCTCATGATTAGCACTTTATGAATTAGGGATTAGGCTTAGCAAGCGATTTGACTTAGACATTTGTAAGAGTAGTCATATACTCTAGTGGGAGCTTTGACAGAAATGAGAGCATAGTTGAGAATCGTTGCTATGCATAAAAGCTATCACTCATATCACTAAAGGCAAAGTATTCCTATTCTTACTTTGTGCCCAGATATCCTTGCTTTATGTTCAAACTCATATCGTTCGCAACTTATGTGCTATAGAGAGTTTCAAACTCTTAGTATGAATCAACTTTGCCTATGTTAGTAGGCAAGTTAAAAATTCAGAAATATACTAAGAATAACACATGCTCAATAACCGTCATTCAAAGATGAATGATCCTAAGGAGGAGATATTGTAACACCCCAAAAAATTCTAAGCTAAAGTCTGAACTATTTTTATTTGCATATAAGGTCTTATTGAGTTATTCTTAAATTGCTCATATATGTAAAGGTAAATCCTTTAGTGAAGGTCACTAAAAACTTCTAGCACAAAGTTGAGTTGAAAGTTTCCTTACTGATTAAGTTATGATGTAAGAGTGTACTTGAGTCAATTTCAAACGATTATATCTCCTACAATATAAAGAGTTATGTGGCCCATAACCTATCAAACTAAAGGTATTTGAATATTCTTTCCAATGCCACAAATTTTGCAACAATCCAAGGTTTGCGCAAAAAGTTATGACCATTTTAGTTACCTAATATAATGTTGTGCCGAATTAGCCGACGAGAAAACATTAAAAATGGTCGTTTTTGTCTTTTTTCACCTCTAATAAAACCTTAAACGAATTTTTTGACTAATTAAAGACCAAAACAATTAGATTTTCATCTGTTAGTCCATCATTCTCTTATCTCTCAAACCATAAGGCAAAACCCTGAGGAAAAATCAAAGTAGAAGACTTCATTCAAGATTCTTTTCATCTTTTTGAAGATTCTTCTTCAAGGTAAGTTTTTCTCCAAGAATTCCATTCTTTCCAACTCAAATTCCTCCATACAATTATGAATCACTAATAAAAATTATAATTCTTGGCCATAGAGATTTCAAGAAACCAATTCAAGAATCTCAAGAAAGATTTTATTGATTGTTTATCTTCAAGCTAGGGTTTGAAGGTTTCTAATCAAGTTCTTCTTCAATATTCTTCAAGAACACTATTTTTCCAGGTATGTAAGGATATCATTGTGTTGGACTAGTGCGTCCTCATGCCCTACATATAATTTCATATCAGTAAAAGAGAAATATAGGATTCTACCCCTAGATTCGAGTATTCTTGAGATAAGTTAATTTTGAGTTCTCGAGTTCCTCTTTCTTTTTGATACTATACTCCAAATTATTGAATTGATATATGCTATGCATTAACATTCTTAAATTAAGTCGTTTATGCCCATAATTTCACATGAACCCTACAAATTGAGTTATAAGTCTTGAGAGTCTTTGAAAGTCAATCATTGTGTTTCAAACTGAGTTTTGAGAAAAAGTTTTAAGGTTCTATTTCATAAAGACTTAAGAGTTTCTAATGTTAGTTTATTCATATATATATATATATATATATATATATTCATATACATATGTACCTATGTTAATTTTGGACTTGAAAGATAAGTTCATAAGTGTATGTTTTCAAGAAGGTAAACACGTCTCATGTTTTGGAATGTATTTCAATTAATGTAAGAAGTTCATTCTTTGTAATGGGTGAATTGAGCACAAAGTTATATTAATTATTTTGGGAGTAGTATCGAGAACTGAGTTGGGTTAGAGTGTTTTATAACTCAGAAGTCCCATAAAACTGCATAGCCAACGTAGGATATGATAGCATTGATTCTTCATGCGACTCCTCACCGCCTCTGAGATGGCATATAGTTGGATCAATAGTGTACCACCCCGTATTTGAAAAAGGGAAATAAACCAGATCTTGGGAATGTTGCAAGTGCCAGCCACGGCGGTCAACCACGATCCGTGGGTCAAACCACGGACCGTAGGTATGGTCCATGGGTTATCCACCCTACCAAAGTTTCAAAGTTCCAAAACTACGGCCAGACCTACGGACCATAGGTTAGACCACGTTTTGTGATCGTGGTCCGTGGTTTGAAGCCCAAATCTCAGGTCTCTGATACCAATCGACGGTCCACCAGGATGAACCGTAGGTCAGACCACGGTCTGTAGACTGGGGGTCCGTAGGTCATCCCCAAAATCTCTATACTTACTGACAGACGTACATGATGGATCGTAGGTCCATCCATGGTCCGTCGGTCGTGGGCGTCGGTGGCAGCTGCTAGTTAGTTTTAGGGGTAGTTGGGTCTTTTTCTAATTAATTAATTCCTATACTATGTCGTTTTGCCTAAGTCTAGGACCCCTATTTAAACCTTTTTACCCCCAAATTCACCCCATTTAATTCATTCTTCCAAATTCCCAAAAGAAAACCAAATTACTCTCAAATATTCTCTCTCTAGAACTTGAAGAAGAAGAAGAAGATTCAGCCTGGGTTTCAAGCTAAGGTTCCAATTCTTCCATTAAAGGCTAGCATTTGGATTCAAGGTATGGTATTTTTAATTAGTGAATCTCTTTCATTCATGGAGTCCCCAAATTCCTCTATTTCAAAAGGTAGAATTCCCCAATTAGCTAGGGGTTTCTTCAATTACCACGGGTTCTTTTGATTATTTATCTTAATGGTTGAATTATGTTTTAATATGCATGAATTGATGATTTACGATGATTTTATGATGTTTCCCCTATGAACCCATGCAAACCCCCATGTTTCCAACTTGTGACCATATATGCAGGTTGTTGATTATGAAAGATGAGTTTTATGATCTAAAGCATGAAGTAATAGAATCATATGAATTTATGATAAAATTCCTACCTAATGCTTGAATTCTAGATTTGGTGATTGAAAGGAAGCTTCTAATCTTGAAAGGGAAAATTATGAGTTTATGCAATTACCATTAAATGAACGATAAGAATAAGTAAGAATTGACTATTCCATGAGAACTTATGCTTAGCACCGAGTGGATATTGATATGAGATGTAAGCTCTCCCGTTAGTAGAGATCGAGTTTATATAAGCAATCTCCTGAAATTGAAGCTCTCCCGTTAGTAGAGGCTGGATTTCTAGTAACAATCTCCTTATCCCATAAATTATGTGCCCTCATAGGATGATTAGCTAGTGGATCCACTTAAGCTAGAAGTTCATAGTTCTTCCTTAGGAAAGTAGAACAATCTTTTAGGTATGGGAGACACCGGGGATCATGTTATAGCTCACATGGTCTCTATGTCGGTTAAGACTAATTTTCCCACAACAAGACTAAAAGTGAACTAAGGTTACTTAAGGAGTATCTCATATGTGTTCAAAGTTTTGAAGATGATTTAGCTTGCATTGGCCATGATGTTATGAATTATGTTTTATAACTCTCTTATATCATGTTTTAGTTGGTCAATTGCATGTCATGAAATGAAAAGTCCTTTCTTAGCATGTTTTAAATGTTTTTATGCATATCTATCATACTTAGTGCATTTTTGTAATAACACATAGTCTTGCCTAGATTTTTCCCAAATGTAGTATTCGACACACAGGGTTCCCATTATAGTGGCTAGAGCTTGGACTTTGATTCTTCCCCGAGCTTGGTAGTCCTCATGGTTGGAGGACGGGTTTCATTGTTTTAGTTCTTTATTGTCACACCCCAAGCCTACACCCCGGACGTGGCTGGCACTTGTAAACCATTGCTGGCCGCAAGCGAACCCTTGGCCTGACTTACTTACTGAGCGGAAGACTCTAAGCATTATTACAATGATCAAATGCACTTTACTCAACTGTATAATAAAATAACTAAGAATGTTTAAGGGTCAAACATTCAACTTGGCCAAAATGGCATTGATGTGAGGCCAAAAAACATATTTTTAATCATTATTTGCCTCACATTTATTATTTATATTTGTCCTTTTTGAGCATGGATTTTATGAATTGTGCTTAATAGTGTATATTATTTGTAGGATTAAATTGATGGAAAAATAAAGAAGTTTGGAGCTAAAAAGAATTAAAGATGGAAGATTGAAGAAGGAAATCAAGCATACAACTTAATGGATTAACTTTAATATAATAATAATAATTCATACATGTTAGAAAGTTGCAAAATGCAAGTGAAGAAAGTGTGATATTAGTTGTTGTTTCTGCCACGTGGCATCATGTGAAGACACTCTTGATTGAAGGCGCAGACGAAGCACTGTTTCAAACGGAATCCAATTCCATTTGATTTTGGATTCCCAATTTGTTTTGGACTCAATTATTTTATTCAGGATTTTCTACATCTATAAATAGTCCATAAGAATAATTATTAAGGGAGGAGGATGCAATGTAGAAATTAACTTTTGATTTAGGGTTTCATCTTTTCTTCTCTTTTATTTATTTTACATCGTTTATTTGAATGATTCATTGTAATTGCTCTATGTCTATGTGGAGTTAAACTTCTCGTTCTTGGATTATAGTTACTTACAATATGATTGCTTAGTGATTTTAATTTGGCATGATTTGTTTATCATATTAGTTGTTCTTATATTCTTATATTTTGTATTTCGTGCCTGATCACCATTGAAATAAACACATTGTCCGAATTGAACTCAGGAGAGGAAGAAGAGGATAAAACGTGGAATATAAGGAGCATGATCTTTTCTTGCATGTCACTTGAATTGATTTGTGTCTAGGATAGGGATATACCTAGGTGCCTTGCTTGGCTCAAGTATGGGAGGACAACTTAATGCTCCATAGTTGGTCCAGTCTATCCCCGTTCAATGATGTAGTTAGGTTGTCAATTGTGGTAGACGGTTAGAGGTCGAGAGATCATGACTATATTATCAACCCCGTGAATCAGTAACTAGATAATCAAATAAGTTGATAAAATTGATGCTAAACATGATTGTTAGTTAAATCATAATCCTAGATCGATTCATTCATTGATTGTGTAAGCATCTAGCCTTTCTTAGTTAATTGCTTTTTAGTTATTTTATCTTTATTTTTAGTTTAGTTAATATCTATCCATCTTTTGAAATCCTCCCCTTAAATTAATAATTAGAATTATTATGATTTAGTAAATGGTTAATTGACAAGTCCTTTGAGTTCGATAATCTGGTTCTTTTAAGAGCCACTATATTACTTGCGCGACCGCGTACACTTGTGTGTGCAATTGGGAGCAACAAAGCTTTTGGCGCCGCTGTCGGGGACTTAGAAATTAATTGTTTTTCTAGGTTAAACTTTTTCTTTTTATTTATTTAAGTTTTCTATATAAAAAAAAAAAAATTAAAAAATATATTTTCTTATGTTATTTTATTTTATTTTTGTCAATTTTATTTTCTTTTGATCTTGTTTTTGCAGATTATTGGAAGTCTGAGTACATAAGAATTTAAAGAGAAGGAGCACGTTTGAGTTTAAGTGTGGGGTGACTATCCTTAATGAAAATTAAGAGAACATGCTACTAGTTAGGCCTAGAGGCCTCAGGGAGTTTTCCTAACCCTTGTTTTAAATTTTATTTGATGCTTTGGGGACATAGCATATTTTTAAGTGTGGGGTGGAGGAATGATCCCTAGTTTTTACTGTTTTATTGAGTCTTTTTTTTAGGATGAATTTCTTGGCTTTTGTTTTCGGTTCTTTTCCTGAGGATAGTCTCTTTGAACCGAGTCTCTTTTATTTTTTTAGGAAGTAAATTTTATTTCTTATTATTTTTTGGAGAGAAAAGAAAAGACCCTTTTGATTTATGTGATACTTGTTATTTGGGCCTAATTTTGAGTAGTACTTTCTTGTGAATGCTTGATTGCTAGTGAAATTGCAAACTCTTTGACATCTAGGTTCATGGTTGTGACTTTCTACATAGCTTATTTTATTTTGTAGCTTATTTTATTTTGTAGTTTGTTATGATCATGTCTCTCTTAGTTGTTCTTATATTCTTATTTTTTGTATTTCGTGCCTGATCACCATTGAAATAAACACATTGTCCGAATTGAACTCGGGAGAGGAATAAGAGGATAGAACGTGGAATATGAGGAGCATGATCTTTTCTTGCATGCCACTTGAATTGATTTGTGTCTAGGATAGGGATATACCTAGGTGCCTTTCTTGGCTCAAATACGGGAAGACAACTGAATGCTCCATAGTTGGTCTAGTCTATCCCCGCTCAACGATGTAGTTAGACTGTCAATTGTGGTAGACGGTTAGAGGTTGGGAGATCATGACAATATTATCAACCCCGTGAATCAGCAACTTGATAATCAAATAAGTTGATAAAATTGATGCTAAACATAATTGTTAGTTAAATTATAATCCTAGATCTTCATTGATTGTGTAAACAACTATCTTTTTTTTAGTTAATTATTTTTTAGTTATTTTATATTTATTTTTAGTTTAGTTAATATATTCATCTTTTGAAATACTCCCCATAAATAAATAATTAGAATTAACATAATTTAGTAAGAATACTTAATTGACAAGTCCTTTGGGTTCGATAATCCGGTTCTTTTAAGAGCCACTATATTACTTGTGCGACCGCGTACACTTGCGTGTGCAATTGGAAGCAACACGTTTTTAGCATCTTTTTAAGTGTGGGGTGGAGGAGTGATTCCTAGTTTTTACTATTTTATTGAGTCTTTTTTTTTAGGATGGGTTCCTTGGCTTTTGTTTTCGGTTCTTTTCTTGAGGATGGTACCTTTGAACCGAGTGTCTTTTATTTTTTTAGGAAGTAAATTTTATTTTTTATTATTTTTTGGCGAGAAAAGAAAAGACCCTTTTGATTTATGTGATACTTGTTTTTTGGGCCTAATTTTGAGTAATACTTTCTTGTGAATGCTTGATTGCTAGTGAAATTGCAAACTCTTTGACATCTAGGTTCATGGTTTTGACTTTCTATATAGCTTATTTTATTTTGTAGTTTGTTCTGATCTTGTCTCTCTTAGAAGTGGAATTGATCCATCTTGATTGACACTTGTGCCATGTGTGGTGAGATTTTGTTTATTTCATGTTTTGCATCTTAGTCTAGAACTTGCCCCGCATGTTATTGAAGAAAAAAAATTGTTGCTTGTTTAGAAGATGATAATAGGCTTTCGTTGATTTGTCTGGTAAATTTTAGCCTTTTCAGATATTATATCACTAGTTATCACTTTTGAGCCTGTAGCCTTTTGTCGGTAGTCATATTTTGCTCTAAACTATTTTATTGAATCCCTAGTTTTTGCACTTTTCTTCCTTGAGCATTATAGCATAAACTTATTCTAATTGCTAATTTTGAAGAAAAAGGGATAGTTGAGTGAAAAGGTAATCAATGATAGCTACAAAATGCTTAAAAAGCCCTCTTTGAAAGAATGAGAAAAAAAACTCTGTTTTGGCCCTGGTCCTTAATGGATAATGTGCACCTCAACTCAATTGATGGTGGCGAGGGTGACTAGTGAAAAGGCATATATATATAAAAAAAAAGAGAAAACAAATGATTGAAACATTCTTAAGATGGTGAGAATTACTTGTGAAATAATTTTTGAAGAGAGGGCTGAAAATAAAAAGAACAAAAATAATGGGTGATAAAGTCTTAAAGTGCAAACTGCTTAAGGAAGTGTAAGTCACTATTATATAGTTTTCCTACCCGTCCCTTAGCCTACATTACAACCCATTAAAGTCCCGTTTGATTCTATTCAAGCATGCTTAATTAGTGGAGATGTACATAATGGGCAAGCCTATGGTTCTTCGTGCATACATGTGAATTTTATTTCTGAGTGTGAGTTGTTCTTTGATGCTAAGTCCTTAATTTGTATTCAATCTTTTGATTTGAGTGTGTGGACTATTTCTTCTTGTGAGGGCACTTGTTTCATGATAGATAGGTGATTTTATTAGCTTTTTTTGATGATAGTAGGTGAACAAACTTAAATTTGATGAGTTCAAAGTCCTTCCTTGAGGTTAGGAGGTTAGAGGTTTGTTGTTTATTTGTATATCTTACATAATGATTGAGAAGTGTATCTGATGTTTTGAAATTTGTATATGGCCTTATTGTTTGTATCAATGATTTTTGAGATGAGCTTTAATGTTTGTTCGAGGACGAACAAAAGTTTAAGTGTGGGGTGTTGATGTGAGGCGCCAAAATACATATTTTTAATCATTATTTACCTTATATTTATTATTTATATTTGTCTTTTTTGAGCATGGATTTTATGAATTGTGCTTAATAGTGTATTTTATTTGTAGAATTAAATTGATGGAAAAATAAGCGGCTACTTACCCCGTTGTGGCACTGTCGCCCTAGCGGCATCTAGCTCGCCCTGGCGGGATAGTGTCCCCAATATTTTCCCAAGGTATTACTTATCTAAATAACGACCGTTCGGGTCGTTATAATAGATACCAATTTACCCCTCATTCGTCCCTGAACGACTAGTGAACAGATCATCGCGCACCTACCTCAGAGTATATTTTTAAGTTAATGAACTGGCCCATTACAGAGCCACATCGAATGGTGACTTTTCAAAATTTAAAACATAAAGGGCGTTATACTCAAGGGGTCGGTTAGCAATTTGAGGCAATACACGAAGACACAAATGCGTCCAACTTACAAAACCTGACCCCGCCAGGGCGACAACCCTTCCCATGAGGTTGGAGATCGAAGGTAGTAAAGGGGGAAAGGAAGATAATTTCTTCATTTCTCCCTAAACTCACTCCCAAACTCCAAAAAAACTCTCAATCACTTCGCTTCGGACGCCATAATCAAGGTAAATTTCTTGATTTTCACGCTCTTTACTTTAATACTTACTTAACTACGATTGCATGACAACTGATTGATCGAAACGGTTTTTGGGTAGTTATTCAAAAATGAACTTAGGTTACTAGTTTTTGGGTAGTTATGTTTTTAAACATATGAGCTGAGTATTTTGGGAGTAGTATTGAGAACCGATGTGGGGACGAGTTCAGATAACTCATATCTCCATAAGCCATGTAGCCATCATGGGTAGTAAAGGATCATACTTTTTAGATGATTCCTTAAGTAATTTTTAGCATAGACTAGTGGATCCACTTAGTTAAGGCGTTCTATATGACGGCAAAGTATAGGAGCGTGGGCAAGATGCTATATCATCACTTAGGCTCATAGTGGTGGTTGTCGGTTATAAAAACTCCCTCAAAGTTATATTATATTTTATTATATATAAATTGAGTTGTTATTGTATTCTTCAATACATTGAGTTGATTTCTATTGTTTTAAAAGCTTTCGATATATTGCATGTGTATTGTTGCTTTATATTGAGTTGAGTATCCAGAGTTGAGTACCCAGAGTCGAGTACCATATCTCTGAGTTGAGTATCTTATCCTTGAGTACTTCTGAGTTGAGTAAGTTGAGTAGTTTTGAGTATCCTTGAGTATTCCTTGAGTTGAGTAAGTTTGAAAAGAGGTAAGTATGTTTCTTTTTTTATCAAGTTCAAGCTTATGTTTATGTTTTAGAATTCCCCTTACATGCTCGTACATTCCACGTACTGAGCCATTTGTCCTGCATCCTTTCATGATGCAGATACATGTATTCAGGGTCATCAACAGGAGTTTCGTTGATACCACATGGAGTTCGACTTATCTATGGTGAGCCTCCTTGCTTTCGGAGGATTTCATTTACTTTTCAGTTATATTAGTTGTTAGGAGGTCGTGGGTCTTGTCCCGACTTCCATCTTTGTCATTTAGAGGCTTCATAGATAGACTATAGAGTTTCAGAAGTCTGCTCACTTATTTTATTAAATATTTTAAAGACTTAAGTTGCCTATTTTATGGCGAGTTGAATATATTATATTATTCAGAGTTTTCTTTGAGTTAAACCTTGTACTTAAGTTTTCATGAATTTTATTCAATTTTTAAGCTTTGTATGCTTGAATTAGTTTTCTGCTTGTAGTCAACCAGGATGAGGGTTCGCTTGGAGACCAACAATGGTTCTTGAGTGCCGGCCATGTCCAGGGTGTAGGCTCGGGTCGTGACAAAAACATAGCACCCGATCCAATGCAAGTTAGCATGTCGATACGTGACACTCGATCCCATTCAAGTTGCGTGCCGGAACGTAGCACTTGATCCAATAATCACAATCATAATGTATTCATATCCATAACATACAATACCCACATTATATAGTCAAGTACCCAAGTTCATGACATGCAATGTTATAGTGGTTTCATTAGGATTGATTCCACTTTATCGGATGTCATACACGCATGCATACCATACATAACTGATCGACAAACATTATACGATTAGGAAATCACAACAATCGCCTCAACCTTATTTCACGATCTAGGGCTTTCTCTTATGGTAGATGTCTAACGTAACACTTAAGGATATATGCATAATCAATCCTTTTTCGGTGCACAAAAAGCCTACGCATGAATTCTACCATCAATTTTAACATACTACACAGTGAATAACAGATTCATAACTACTCAATAAATAAACCTAGCCTTCTTGGGCGCCAAGCTGCTACATGGAATTATAGCTCCAATTCTGGTTTCCAGGCGACAAAACGGTGAATTTGGCCAAGAATCCATAAGTTATCGATCTCCTTATGCTAGAATTCTCTTCCTCTTTCTTTCCCAAGCCTAGAGTAGCTTTTGGAGGGTTTCTGGAGTGGTTTTCGTCTAATTTAGGTGTTTTTGGAAGAAGGGGAAAATAAGATTTAGTGTTATTTAAATTTTTACTCGCCTAACCCACTCTGGTGGCTACTGACCCCGCTGTGGTGCTGCTGCCCTAGCGGCATCTGTCCCGCCCTGGCGGGACAGTGGCCCCAGCATTTTCCCAAAGTTTTGCTTTTCTAAATAACGACGGTTCGGGCCGTTACAATACCTCAACCCCATTACAAGCCTAAAAGACTCTTGAGATATTGCATGAACTAGGTTGCGTGATGATTGAAAAATATGGGCAAACCTATGGAATAAATCTTGCATGTGTTTCTATTTTGAAAGTTGAGAGTTCCATTGATTCCTTATATCTTTTTTATTTGCTTTGTGAGAGTTGAATTTTGATTAATTCTTCATTTATGCGGATATAATAGGACTTTAACTATTTTTTACAATTTATTGAAATAGTTAATTAGATTTTAATTTAGTATAGGGGGAATGGTAATGTAATATATATCATGAATGCTTCCTTAAAAGCATGAACTCCCCATCATGAATAGATCTCATATTATTGAATAGTCAACTTAGGCCAAACACCTTATTGGGGTGTATGAAGGAATGAGGAGTAAAAGCAAAGTGAAGGGCATAGAAATATGAAATGAGACTCAACTTTGAAGTTTGTTACAAAAAAAAGAAAACCCTCATTTTAAAAGGAAAGAGTCATTGTGAAGAAAATGCTTTTGAGATCTTGCATGAACTACGTTGCGTGATGTTTCAAAAATATGGGCAAACCTATGGGATAAATCTGGCACGTGTTTGTCTTTTGAGAGTTGAGAGTTCTATTGATTCCTTATATCTTTTTTATTTTCTTTGTGAGAGCATGAAATTATTCTTTATGTGAGGGAACTTAAATGCATTTATTGAAACATGTTCTTGCATTAGACAAGAAGCTAAAGTGGGCTTGAGGTTGTGTTGAGAATCACTAGACATTATTTGAAGCTTTTTGATCATGATTGAGTGTGTCATGTTGTTGATAGTAGTCTTGCTTTGGCACTTGCATGTCAGCTCTCATTGAGTATTGTTCTAAACACCCTTATTGAGCGAATTGTGTTCTTTACTTGCTTGAGGACAAACAAAAGATAAGTTGGGGGTGTTGATGAGTCGTAGAATTTGCACTCATTTCAGGTTTATTTAGCTCAATAATTAGTGTCCTCAATGCCTAATTTTGTCCTTATCTGTATAAGTGTTGATTATTTGCAACTACGAGGGTATATGCACAAGGCAATGATTGATGTTTCAAAGAATGGCGAAAATGAAAAAAGAAATGCAAACTATTCATTGTTTATTGCCTAAAAAGAAGGGTGGATCGCCAAGTGAACAGAGCCTCACCCAAATTGACAGTGCATAGCACTTGTGTAAATTGAATAAGGTCGGAGAACTCCATCTGAGAATGCAATGTGCCGAATGACAAAGGAGACATTGCTGAACATCACCTAAAATGACAATATTAAAAGAAAAGATTGAATGCTCGAAAGGTGAACCAAGGTGGTTCGTGGGGATTCGCCAAATGTGAAAGTCTGACTCAAACGAGTTTGTCAACTGAGGCTCAAACACCAGAAGCCTAGATCATGAAAAGTCAAGCAAAGAGCAAGAGGCGATTCATCAAACGAGCCCATATTATGTCTCCAAATGAAATGCACATTCGGTTTTTGTGTAAGACCTCACTATTTGAATGAACTAGAAAGAACTAGAGTTTGAAAGAAACCATTTTTTGAAATAATCAAATTTGAAAAGTTTGACAAGTTAAGTTACGTATGAGTTTTGGGTCAACTTTAAACGATCATAACTCTTAGCTCAGGATAAGTTAGGTGTGCTAAAAGATATCGTAGGAAAGATCTTTGAATTATATTTCCAACGCCACTGAGTTTGCTCAATTTTGAGTTCGTATGAACGAGATATTTCCATTTGAAGTTGGGTTGTCCAGATATGGAAAGTCTATTCCCATTCCCAGGTCCTAAAACATTATTTCAAAATTGAGTTTACAGAGAGAACACTTGGCGAAGAACACTTTCTATCTTTTGGGGTATTACAACATTGCTCTTGAATTTCATAAATTAAAGTTGATTTCAAAGTAGGTTTACTTGTAATTGCTTAATTTCATGTTACACATGGCTCCTTTCATGGAAGGTATACTTTCTTTATTTTTTGTATCAGGTGTTTAAAACACCAAGAACTACGGTGTAATTATGGGGTTGACTGTCTATTTAATATAGTAGGTATTGTGTTATGCTTTGTTTTGTTGTTGTTCATACATGAATTTGGGCTAATTAGCATGATATTAATTTATGAGTTAAGGTTGCAAAGTAAATTCCTACTTCTGATCTCCGTTCGATGCTCGAAAGAGATTTATTGAAGTAGGTAATTAGTCCGATAATAGCAAATGCCTGTATTTTGCTTGAAAATAAAGGTTCTGGGTCTGATCTATTTTCCCTATTTCTAAAGAAAGAATAAAGTAACGTATTTGGATGTTTAATTTGGCTTTTGGATGAGACCAAAAATAGATTCTATGCATAGATGCTCTGAGATCGAAAGAGAATTAGCGTTATTAAAGATGACCTAGCCTATACATGAATGTTCATCACTATAAAGCATGACAATTACCCCTAGGTGATATCAATTTTAAATCCCCGCATGCCCAGATTGTTTCTTTACTCTTGAGTTCTTCAAAATTTTAGTTTAATTGTGATAAATGATAACCAAAGTTTTTTATTGAATTGGTGGAATTATCCACCCACATGTTAATATTACAAATGAGTGATCTTAAAATACAAATTTCTTGATAGGAATTCTCTACGATATATTATTCTTTGTGGGATTCGACCCTGACTCTTCGTTGGACTTTCTATTGACTACGACTGATGTCCTATAATTAGTTTTAAATAGATGTGATGTTGAATTGATAAAATGATTGGGGATGGTTAATCAAGATTCGTACAACAATGTCTCACTTTGAGCGAAGCTTTTCCTACCAAATGTGAATTTAACAGTGTAGTCCTACAGGAATGTAGTAGTAATGTCCCTATTCTTTTCAAAATCAAACACTAAAATTTCTTATAAAGGGACAATCTTACACAGAGAATATTCCTCCTTCAAAGTAAATATAAATAATTGAAGTTGAACGATAAATAACTAAAGTAAAACAAATCAGGAAAGGAAAATTTTCCATTCATGATATATTGTACATTTTCGAAAAATACAAACTAAGGATTGCCTTTTTGGACAAACTGAACTACAAATATAAATTCCACAGACATATCTATTTACTTAATTAAGACTCCATTTATAATAAGGAAATTATTCTACTACTTAAGTCTAACAAAACTAAATAAACTAAAAATGCTATTCAATAACATATAATTTCAATACAAATAAATAAACATATAAAAAAAATAAAAATCCCACGTCTCATCCTGTCCCGTCCCGCCAAACCCTGTCCCATCCCATATATATAGTGGGACGGGATGGGACGAATTTTTATCCCCCCAATCCCGATCCCCCCCGAATCCCGGCCAAGGTGTCCCCTGTCCCGTCCCCCAGTCCCCGTCCCCATCCCCTTGCCAGCCCTAATCAAACCCATGATCCTAATTATCCAAATTAGGGTTGTTTCCACCATAGAATCTATAATGAAACCCTCCCCCATCAATATTCACCCATTCTATTACGTTCTATGGATCGAGAAATGGATTCGGGAAGTGAAAAGCTTATCTTTAGCCTCAAGAATGGTGAAAAATGAGTAGGAGTCGCCTGGTGTTCGTTCCTTAGCTCTAAAAATAAAAAAGTGCCAAATAAGGTCATTTAGGGGTTTATTTATGACTTTAAATCGCGTCAGGCCCGACACAACGGCCTCACCCCGCTGTAGTGGCCACGCCAGAACGGGAAAAAACCGCACCAAGACGGCTTGCACGAACCAGTGAGCTATTTCGAAAATTCCAACACCCCCATTTCACAACACACCTCTAACCCACTACGCTCAGAAAATACTCTTTACGCCAAGATCGATTTCGGGAGTTCTACTCACCCGAATTCATTTCCGTAAAGTCGTACGGGTTCTTTAACGAGTTATCTAACTACTCTTGCAATAAAAATCATAATTAACTCACTCGATTGTTACCAGATTTCCGTACACCTTAATGACTCCAATTTCATCCAAATCTGAAATAGGTTGGGAAATTTCAAGATACTACGAAAAGGTTTTTCGACCCAAATTTTTTCCCTGTTGGCTTTTCTATAACGACGGAACCTGTTCATTACAATAGGGACCAATTTACCCATTACTCGTCCCCGAGTGACAAAACTTAGGAAAAATAGGCTAAGGAAGGAATGAAGTGGTACCTGATTCGATGAACAATTGGGTGATACTTGTCTCGCATATCCCTGCCGGTCTCCCAGTAGCTTCCTCAACTGGACGATGCTTCCATTGAACCTTTACAGACTTAATCTCCTTGGTCCTCAACTTGCGCATATTACGATCAAGAATTGCAATCAGTTCCTCCTCATATTGCAGGTCCTTGTCTAACACAATTGAGTCCCACTTAATGATATAATCCTCATCACCATGATACGTCTTCAACATGGATACATGAAATACCAGATGGACACTCAATAGATTAGGAGGTAAGGCCGATCTATACACCACCGGTCCTACACATTCAAGAATCTCAAATGGACCGATGTATCTAGGACTTAGCTTACCTTTCTTACCAAATATCATCACCCCTTTCATGGGTGATACATTGAGAAGAACATTTTCACCTGATTGAAATGCCATGTCTCTTACCTTATGATCCCCATACTTCTTTTGTCTACTCTGTGCTGCTAGAAGCTTAGCTTGAATACTTCTCACCTTATCTTGATCATCCTTCACTAAATCAACCCCCAAGGTTTCACATCGCTAGCCTCAAACCATCCTATGGGGGATCTACATTCCCTCTCATATAATGCCTCAAATGGTGCCATATCAATGCTGGAGTGGTAACTATTATTATAAGATAATTCACAGAAAGGTAAGAATTTATCCCAATGTCCTCCAAAATCGATCACACATGCCCTCAACATGTCTTCCATTACTCGAAAAGTCCTCTCCGATTGTCCATCCGTCTGTGGATGAAAGGTTGTACTAAAAGTGAGTTGTGTGCCCAATTCATCATGTAATTTCCTCCAAAACTTGGATGTGAATTGGGTACCACGGTCTGAGATGATAGAGAGGGGCACCCCATGCAACCTCACTATCTCTTTCATATAAACTTTAGCCAATTGTTCAGCATTATAATCTATTCTTACCGGAATAAAATGGGTTGACTTAGTCAATCTATCAACCACTACCCAAATAGAATCAAACTTCCCCAAAGTCTTGGGAAGACTAACCACAAAATCCATGGCTATCCTTTTCCACCTGCATTCCGGAATTGGCATTATTTGAAGTAAACCCGCCGGCCTTTGATGTTCATATTTCACTTGTTGACAATTTTGACATTTCACCACAAACTCCACTATGTCTTTCTTCATGCCAGACCACTAATAAATTTGCTTAAGATCTTTATAATTCTTGGTCACGCCCGAGTGAATAGAATATTGTGAACCATCAGACTCTGCCAACAACTTCTCAATCAAGTCATCTACTCTAGGAACACATATTCTCCTTTTAAAATTGAGCACACCATCCGCATCAAGAGTGGTCTCTTGTGCCTTAACAATCGCAGTCTTCTTTCTAATTTCTTCTAAATTCTCATCTTCAAATTGTTTGGCCTTGATGTCTTCAATAATAGTGGCCCTTACCTCAATACTAGCTAACACTCCACCTCTTTTTGAGATGCCCAACTGCACGAACTTAGACTCTAAGGTATGAATTTCTTTAGCCAAAGGTCATTTGGATCACTTAAGCAAGCTAAACTACCCATACTCACTGCTTTTTGACTCAAAGCATTTGCCACCACATTAGCCTTGATCGAATGGTACTGAATGGTCACATCATAATCTTTAAGTAACTCAATCCACCTTCGCTGTCTCAAATTCAGATCCTTTTGAGTGAACACATGCTGCAAACTACGATGATTGGTAAACACTTCACACTTAACACCATAGAGGTAATGCCGTCATATCTTAAGAGCAAACACTACCACTGCCCAACTCTAAATCATGTGTTGGATAAGTCCTCTCATGCACCTTCAATTGACGCGATACATAAGCTATAAAATTCTTATCCTGCATCAACACAACACCCAAACCAAAATGTGAAGTATCACAATAAATAATAAAATCTTCACCTTCAACCCATAATACTAGAATAGACGCGGTGGTCAAGAGAGTCTTGAACCTTTGAAAGCTCTCCACACATTTTTCAGTCCATTCAAATTGTCATGCTCCGAGCCTATACCCTGGGCATGGTCGGCACTCGAGAACCATTACTGGCCCCAAGCGAACCCTTGGCCTGGCTTACTTACTCAGTGGAAGACTTTATGCATATCTATAATGATTAATTTCACTATACTCAACTTGAATAATAAAATAACTGAGAATGTTTAAAAGTCAACATTCAACTTGGCTAAAATGGCAACTTAAGTCTTAACATATGAAATGATAATGTAAAGACAACTGAACTACTACCTATCTATGAAGCCTCTAGAACAAAGAGGGATGTCGGGACAGGACCTCCGATCATCCTAACAACTAAAAACTAGAAAGAAAAGGATAAAAGAGTCCTCCGGAATGCAAGGAGGCTCACCAACTGACTCTTAGTGCTCAACCTGATCAACGAGGCACTGGATGCTGATCCTGATTACCTGTGTCTGCATCATAAGATGATACAGGCCAACTAGCATCAATACATTGAATGTATGAGTATGCGAGTTGGAATGTTAAACACAACTTAAGCTTGAAAAGAATTTGAAAGAAACACTTACCTTGTCTTTACTTAACTCCTGGATAACTTAACTCAATATGAAGCAATAAAACACATGCAATATATAGAAAGCTTTTAAACAGTAGAAAACAACTTAGTTCGTTAAAGAAAATGCAATAACAAACTCAACTTTACTCATATAAGAAAGTAATATAGTTTCTGTGGGAGTTTCTCCAACCGACAACCACCACTCTGAGCCTAAGTAGTGATACAACGTCTTGCCCATGCTACAAGAACTGTCCTATACTTTGCCGTCATATAGAACGCTTAACTAAGTGGATCAACTAGTCTATGCTAAAAAGCACTAAGGATTCATCTAAAAAGTATGATCCTTTCTACCCATTATGGCTATATGGTTTATGGAGACTTGAGTTATCTGAACTCATCCCCATATCGATGCTCAATACTACTCCCAAAATATATTAGCTCATATGTTTGAAAACATAACTTTTTCTGTGGTTTGAGATAATTACTCAAAAATATTTCTGTTAAAATAGATGATACTCAAATTGGTCAAAATTCTTTTGGAAATCTCAGTTTGCTCGTATCTTAAATGTGAAAACATTTACTCTTGGGAATACTTAGTTCCCATATATCATTTTAAAGAAAATGAACTCAACTCTGCTCTTTCTCAAAAACATTTCAAAATCATATTATAATATGATCATTGATGACTCGGGAAGTCATACTGCTTAAACATTGATGGTACATCTAGATACCATACTGCTCATACATTGATGGCATACCCGATTGTCATACTAATCATGTTTTAGAAAACTCTTTTCTCAAAACTCATCTTTACTTTCTCAAAACTTAGTTTAAGAACTCAAGTGTTGGCTTTAATTTTTTTAAAAAAATTTATAACTCAAATTATAGGGTGAATGTGGAGTTATAAACATGAACGACTCAACTCAGGGATCTTAATAACAATAAAGAACCTCAGTACTCAGAACTCAAGACTCAATGATGCTACTCATCTCTAGACTGCTTGACTCATAGGTTTCATGCGGAATTATGGGCATGAACAAGTCAACTCAAGGGCTTCATGAGAACATGTAGTAGTCCCATGATTAGGAATATAATCTCAAAAGGGTTAGGAACTCAATACTCAAGACTTAGAACTTGAAGATACTACTCCTCTCAAAGATACTCAACTGATGGAGTTCATGCGGAAGTTATGAGCATGAACGACTCGACTCAAGGGTCTAAATAACAATATGGAACTCATGTATACGAATCTTCTCATTCTCATACTTACTTCCTCAAAACTCAGTTTAAAACTCAATAATTAGGAATAGAATTTTCGAAAGAGCCATGAACTCAAGGACTCAAATCAACTTATCTCTATAATACTTAAATCTAGAGGTAGAATTCTCGATTTCTCTTTTACTAATTTGAAAGAAGATGTAGGGCGTGAGGACGAACTAGTCCAACACTATGATAGCCTTACATACCTCTTAGGGATCAACCCTAGCGTAAATCTCCAATTGCCTAAACTGAACCAATTCAGTTTTGACCCTTAAGTAATTCACCAAAAACGAATTAAAATAATAGGGTATGGAAAATACCAAAACTCCCTTTAAAAATCCGGATTGGAAATTTTCTTATTCAAACAACCCAACTTCCAAAGGGTATATCTCACTTATACGACCTCAGAATCGTACAAACTCGGCGGCGTTGGAAATATTATTCCAAGATATTTCCTATGATATCTGGAAGTACACCTAACTCATCCTGAGCTAGGAGTTATGTCCCTTTGAAGTTGACCAAAAACCCAACTAACATACTTCACAATTTTCAAGATTTTCATTTACTTTCCAAAAATGATTCTTTCTCCAGCTTTTAACTTCTTCCTAGTCATTTCAACTAGCGAGATGTTACACAAATGGTATCTCCTTTTTGGTCAAATTAGTCAAGTGTGTGGCGATAGAAGCAAAGTTCTTCACAAATCGACGATAATAGCTAGCGAGTCCCACAAAACTCCTAACTTCTGTCACAGAGCTTGGCCGAACCCAATTCTTAACCACCTCAATCTTTAGAGGATCTACCATTGCCTCTTCTTTTGAAACTACATGCCCCAAAAATGCAACCGATTTCAACCAAAATTTACACTTCAAAAATTTAGCATATAACATTTGCTTCCCAAGAATACCGAAAACAATACAAATATCGTCGGCATGCTCTTCCTCACTTTTCGAATAAATCAAAATATCATCAATAAGGACTATGATGAAAGAATCAAGGAATGGTTTGAACGCACCATTCATTAAACTCATGAAAGCTGCAAGCGCATTGGTTAAACCAAAAGACATAACCAAAAACTCATAGTTCCCATAACGAGTTCTAAACGCCATCTTAGGCACATCCTCCAGCATAATTTTTAATTGATGGTAACCGGATCTTAGATCAATCTTAGAGAAAACCGCTGCCCCATGCAATTGGTCAAAAAGATTATCTATACGAGGCAAAAGGTACTTGTTTCAAATAGTGACCCTATTCAATTGCCGGTAATCTATACACTTTCTCATACTACCATCCTTCTTCTTAACAAACAAAACTGGAGCACCCCATGGGGAAAAACTAGGGAAAATGAATCCCTTATAAAGAAGTTCTTGGATTTGAGCCTTAACCTCTCTTAATTCATGCCGGAGCCATGCGATATGGAGGGATGGAAATGGGACGAGTACCAGGCTCTAAATCAATGCAAAAATCTATATCTCTATCCATAGGAATACCATGCAAATCATTAGGAAACACTTCACTAAATTCAGACACCACATGAATAGACTCAATGGATGGAGCCTCAATCTCAACATCCCTAATGTGAGCCAAATAAGTCAAACAACCCTGCTCTACTAGTTTACCCGCCCGGATGGAGGATATAATCTTAGCTTGCTTAGGCTTGTACACCCCTTCCCACTCTAATGTTTCCCTTCCCAAAATTTCTAGAGTTACAGACTTAGTATTACAATTAAGCACAACATAATACAGGGATAACCAAGTCATGCCTAAGATTATGTCAAAGTCAATCATATCTAAAATCACTAAATCAGCCCAAGTCTGAAATCCCATAAACAAAACAGGGCATGCATGATAGACATGGGTAAGTATGACTGACTCTTAAATCGGGGTAGAAACACGAATAGGGGCATCAAGAATATCACAAATCATATCAAAATCTGAGGCAAATCTCATGGATACATATGAATAAGTAGAACCCGGATTAAATAACACATTAGCCATTCGGTCAGAGACAAGAATAGTACCTATGATCAGCGCGTCAAACGCCTCCGCCTCATTCTTGCCCGGAAAAGCATAAAACTGAGCTCTATCATAATGATGAGCCACTTCCTTGCCTGGTTGTGCATTACCCCTACCCCCATTACCATTTCCTCTACCTCCACGGCCTCGCTCATTACCTCTTCGCCCACCTTGTGGACGCCCTCGACCATTAGTACTGTTCCTCGCGGGCACCAATGCTCTAGAAGGCTGCTGCGGGGAATCTAATACATGCGGGTAGAGGAAATCTCTCCTCATATGCCCAGGTTCTCCACAATTGTCGTAAGTATGATCAAAAGATGGTCTGCCGCCTGTCGAAGGCGTGACTTTTTGGTTTTCCAGAAAATTATAAGATGGAGTTCCCGAGTAGTTACCTGTAGAGGCGGGCATAGCGGGCTGAATTGGCTTGGCTACATGCGTTGGCCTCTCTGAACCTCTAGAGTAAGAACCTTGAAAGTTGCCTGAATTCTTGGCCCTTTTTGCCAACACCTTAGCTTGACCGTCTCACCTTACCCCCCTTCACTTTCTTAACATAATATGGCACCGTATTAAAACTCCTCCCTGCATAAGTCATATAAATAGATAATACTTGAAACTCAGAATTTAATCCCCTAATAAATAACCGAATCCTCTCCTCCTCTGTAGTAACCAATTGAGTAGCATATCTAGAAAGAGCATGGAACTTGGCCTGATAAGCAACAATAGACATACCACCTTGTTCCAAAGCCATAAACTCATCTTTCTTACGATCTCTCAAAGTTCTAGGCACATACTTTTATAGAAACAAAGCATGAAATTGGGTCAAAGTAAGTGGAGTTAAAGTAGAAGATCTGCATTCCATATAAGCTCTCCACCACTATTTGACCTCACCTTGAAGTTGGAAGGACACAAACTCAACCCCATGTTTGTAATGACCCTCTTGGTCATTTCTGTGTTTTGCCTTCTGTGTGTCGTTCAGAGCATTCCTGTAGTGACCCCAAGTCATTTATGACTTTCTGGGACTGACAGTTCGGTCACCTGGTCGTTCGTTTGGTCTTGGTTCGTGTTTTTGTGTTTTGGAGCTTATGAACCTTGAACGATCATTTTCGATCAAAAGTTCAAGAAAATGACATCGGAATCCAATTTTGACGATTCCATCAGCTCCGTAAGGGTCATTTTAGGCTAGTATCATGGTCGACATGACTCCCGAGGTTTTTAGTGTGAGTCGGTGCGATTAGGCGTTTTAACTTTAAGTTTAAGCCTAAGTTTGACTTTGGTCAACATTCTGAGTAAACGCGCTCGGATGAGAATTCCATTAATGCGGTTAGCTCTAGAATGTCGAGTTTGGTCAAGATTGACCCTTCTTTTGTGTCCGGAGGTTTTCAATATCTTTCTGAGCCCTTTTGTGGTTTTTGACTTAAATGGCTTTTGGAAGTGGGACCCACTTTTTAACGAGATGACCTCTGATGAAAATTTTGACTGCGCCGTTTAGTCCGGAATATTGAATTTGGTATGTTTGCATATCTCGTTTGCGTGCACGGGGTTCCGAACGAGTTCGGAGCATCCCGTCGGAGTTTTTAATTTTGGGAAAATATTGCAGAAAATCAGCAAACATTCCCAAAACTTAAACCCTCATAACTCTCTCACCTCTCAACCGATTTGGTGATTCAAAAGAAAAAGTTGTGAGATTATTCGAGGACAACGCGTTGGTGAGCTCGGATAGTGATTTGGGGTCCCCGTTTGAGGTAATTTTTGTAAAATACCTGCTGCCACGACCCTTTTATGAGCTTGATTTTGGAAAATTTTGAGACTTGTTTTCTAAGCCATTCTAGGTCCGATTTCAGTGATTTTTGAGGCTATCTTCTGTGGTTTTTCGAGGAGAACGTCGTGGTGTTTCCACATTTCGCTGTAGACCTCGAGTTTCTGGTAAATACACTGATTCAACTGCTGTCCCATTTCTAGTTTTGAGAAAATTTGGGTTTTAGTTGCATGTTGATATTGTGTTGTTCCCGAGCCCCGAATTGTGTCCCATTTTGGGACATGAGCTGGGCGAATTGGTTAGGACCCATTTTTGGGGCTAATTCCGTAATTTCCAGCGCGGGTCCCACGATTCCCGTTTTGACTCCAAAATTGACCCGTTTCCGTTTGTTGTGATTTTGGTGTCTAAACGACCGTAATAACGTTGTGACTCTATTTTTGATTGCGGGGCAGCATTTCGAGGTCATTCGGGAAGGAAAAGCTCCGGTAAAGTGATTTGGAGAGCGCGCGATCGGCCTTAAGGTAGGCTATGACTTTCTTTCTTTTAGATTGAGCTTAATTGTGTAAAAGCATGTCGATTGGAATGAATTGTGGGTGGGTACCAGTTTTCTACCTTACTTTGATTAGATATCTCATGTTAGGATCGATTGGCCATATTTCGGGTATAGTATCATGTTAACCGTTTTAGTAGAGTTGCATGCTTATGTGCTAAATGCTATTGTGTGCTTGTATGCTATGTGTTGCATGCCTTGTTTATACTCTTCCGTAAGCATGATGTCCTTAGTCTAGGTTAGGCTAGCATTGCCTTAGACTTATGACCCATGTGGGCTGGATAGCCTTGACTTTCTGCCGACGTCGTTCGGATGACTTAGCTCCTTGTAGACTGGAGTAGCAGACTTGAGTCTGATAGTTTGA
>JAJOOO010000894.1:0-85981 GCA_029582685.1 Solanum piurae
AGTGGATCCACTAGTCTATGCTAAAAGAATCTTAAGGAGTCATCTAAAAAGTATGATCCTTTACTACCCATGATGGCTACATGGTTTATGGAGACTTGAGTTAATATGAACTCGCATCCCCATATCGGTGCTCAATACTAATCCCAAAATATACTTAGCTCATATGTTTTTAAAAACAATCTTCTCTCTTTTGTTTGATATAATTACTCAAAACTTAGCTTAAAAGCTCTTTTGGAATTGATGTTCCCTTTTCTTGTTTAAATGTGAAACATTTATATAACTCTTTGGGAATACTTAGTTCCCTTATAGCTTTTTGAGAAATGAACTCAACTCTATACTCTTTGCTTAACTTGAAAACTTGAGTCTTAAAATGAATTTAAAACATTGATAAAGACTCTTGAAAACTTTAAGAAACTTTGCTTTGACTTGCTCCTTAACTTCTAGACTTGACTCTTAACTTTTTTGACTTTGATTCTAACTTTCCTTGAATTGAATTATGGATTCAAGGTTCATGATCTCATGTTTATGGATAATTTCATGATGTTTAGATGTACCTTAGAGTGTTGGAATCAACTTAATAACATAGGTACATCGCTTAGGAACAAGTACGAAAAGGTGGGGAACAAATGGGAGAATTGGCGTCCCTGGCGCTCTGAGAGGCGCGGGGCGCCAGCCCTCAACATTCAGGAACAGGTCTGGGGCGCTCTGGCTGGCGCAGCGCCCCAAGGGTGAACATTCAGGGACCCTTTTGGGACGCGCTGGCTGGCGCGACGCCCCACCCCTATACCCGGTGTTTGATGACTTTTCTTCTCCGATTTTCATAAAACCTTCTAAACTTCCATAGTTCTTTCCCCAAATACTTAGGATCATTAGTACCCTCAATACCCAATAGATTTAACTCAAAAAACAACCCGGAAACACGAATCAAATCAACACTAGGCATTTAACAATCAACTAACAAGAATTCAACAATGTTCTTCAAGAACTTCACTTTCTTAACATTCAAACGACCCAAAATCGCTGAAGAAAAACAAGTTGGTGTGTGGGTGAACTAACCCATCACTAAAATATCTCACATACCTTAATTGGGATCACCCCCGACGAATTCCACTCGCAAACTTGGATGATCTTGACGAATTCTTGCCATTTTCTCCATTTCTTTCTTCTTTTCTCTCTTCTCCAAGCCCTAAGCGTTCTTTAATTTTTCCAAAACTGATTTAGGTTCTGTTTTTACCCCAATAAACCCCTAAAATCAAATTAGGAAATTAATTAGAGAAAAGACTACTTTGCCCTTCCCTAAATCCAGATTGGGACTTTCCTCAATCCAACAACCCAACTTCCGAAAGGCATATCGCACTCATACAATGTCGAAATCGTACAATCTTGGTGGAGTTGGAAAGATCTCTCCAAGGTCTTTCTAACCATATCCAGAACTACTCCTAACTCATCCTGAGATAGGAGTTATGGTCATTTGAAAATGACCAAAACTCACTTTCTTAACTTAGACATAATTTTCCAGATTTCCTCAATCTTTCCAAAAATCAATATTTTCAGATTTTTAACTCTTTCTAGTCATTTCTAGGTGCGATATGTTACAACTTCGTAGTGATAGTCAAGGCTGACGGAGCGTAATGGCAATAAGAGTTCGTGATGGATTGTGACGGGATGCAACTATATAATAAAATTATTTGTAAGTGAATTTTTGTATAGTAATTACGACTTGTGAGTATCCAAGGTCGTGGTTTTTTAATACTTGGTGAGTAACGTGGTTGTATGGAAAATTATAAGAGATGGTAGGACACCACTCGAATAGAATGCTAAAGAGCTAGAGTTATAATGAAGGAAAATGTAGTAAAGCCTTTAGAGAGAGGCGAGAGCAAGAATATTTTATTTGATTCTTAAGGCTAAAGAGGTATCCTTAGAGGAGTAGATAATTGGGTTCAGAGACGCGTGATTTTATTTGTTTTACTGTGGCTATGGTAATAGTGTCGCAAGTTTGTCGGATTGGTTAAAAACTATCGAAAAAGACTTGAGAAAGGAGTGTGCGGACATTATCTTGAGTGTGATGACAAGTGTTTGGTTTTGTTTTTGAGTTTAGTAATGAGTATGATTGAAATTTTAGTGAAATATATGGTAAGATCGATGGAGATGCGATCAATGATAAATGGAGATCCATGAGTTCATAAAAATCTTCAAAGTACAAGCTAATGTTGATAGAGAAAGGGATTGTGTTATATGGTGGAAATTACAATTCAGATTTTTCATTGTGAGTCTACATTCGGGGTGATGTATTTTGTCAAGGTATGAATTGGCAAGGTGAGAAATGATCAATTGTATCCGGTATTGAGCATTTGAAAGGACTTACACCTGAGGTGAGTCGTAAGTTTACTACTATTGATTGTTAAGTATCTAAGAAAGGTTTCATTTTTAAAAGTGTTGGTTTATTATAAGGTAAAAGGTCGGAGTGTTTATGCTGGTTGTTAGTGTTGTGAGTATGATTCACTAGCTATGCTCTAGTGTGTTTTCACTTTTGTGGATGGATCCCTAGTGGTGGATCAGGGGTACCAAATCCTGCGATCTTCTCTTGGTTAAGTGAGAATATTGGGAAGATTTGGTTATTTTGAATGACATAATTGGTGTTTTTTGGGAGTTGTTAAAGTATTTTAGTGGTTCTACATGTACCACCTTGCTTATGAGAATTTATAGAAGATCTACCATGCGTATTTGTGGTTGTCCGACAATCTTAATATTCTTCTAATCATCGAGGTCATGTATCGATTATGTGTGGTGAATGTGGGGATCATTGGGTCCAATTCTACTGTTCTTAAGAGGTAATATACAATTACTAAATCTAGTATTTTGATAGTGGTGTTGGAGGGGTTGTATGCTTGGACATATCCCTCGATGAGTATCGGATTTCTAAAGATCAAAATTGTATAACTTAAGCTCATGGGAATTTATGTTGTGGGATGGAGATATTGTTAAGAACTATGATTGTTTAGGTATTATGAGTGTGTGTTGGTTGATGCAGGTTCACTTCTATTTGTAGCGAGTATTGACTTGGAATTTTATCACGCTTAAGTGCTAAAGAATTCGTCCGAATGATTGTGTCAAGGTCCTTGATAACATGTTGTAGACGTGTGTACGATCAACTTTAATGGTTGTTGGGAATCGCTTTTGTTGTAGTTAAGTTTACATACAACAATATTTATCACTCGAGTATTGAGATGACTTCATTGAGGCATTGTATGAGAGGATGTGTAAGTGTTCAATTGGTTGGTTTGAGGTTGAAGATGTGAAACCTTTGAGAGTTGATTTGGTGAAAGATGTTCAGGGTAAGGTGAGAAGTATCCAATCTAAGCTTCTAGCAGCCCAGAGTCGACAGAAAAAGTATGTGGGACAAGTATCCCTAGTTATTCGACGATTCAGATACTACTGTATTCTTGATTTAGCCCTTTTCTCCTAGTTTGTCACTTGGGGACAAGTGATAGGTAAATTGGTATCTATTGTAACAACCTAATTTCCATCGTTAGGGAAAAGCCAATGGGGAAAACTTTTTCGTAGTAACTTGAAATTTCCCCACCTAGTCCAGATTTGGATGAAATCGGAGTCTTTGAGGTGTAAGGATATCTGGTAGCAATCAGGTGATCTAATTATGATTTTGATTACATGAGTAGTTAGATAAGTCGTTAAGGAATCCATATGACTTTACAGAATTGAATTCGGGTGAGTAGAACTCCCGGAATTGATCTTAGCGTGAACGATATTCTTTAAGCATCGTTGATTAAAGGTGTGTTGTGAAATGGGGGTCTTGAAATTATTCAAATAGCTCACTGTTTCATGCATGCCGCTTTGGCAATGGTTTTGGTCGCTTTGGTGGTGCCACTGTAGCGGGGTGAGGGTAGCTGTGGCGGGCCCGACACAACTTAAAGTCGTAAATAAACCCCAAAACGTCTTTATTCTGTACTTTTTGTTTTTTAGAGCTAAGGAACGAACCCCAGGCGATTCTTGACAGTTTTCCACCATTCTTGAGGCTAAAGGTAAGATTTTAACTCCCCGAATCCATTTTTTGATCCATAGAACGTAATCTAATTGGTAATTATCAATGGGGGAGGGTTTTGATCTAGAAACTATGGTGGAAAAAGCCCTAGTTGGATACTTGGGATTAAGGCTTTGGTCTAGGGTTATTGGGTTTGTTATAATCTGGATAATTAGACCTTGATTGTTGATCCTTGCCTATAAATTGTTGTTTGTAGACCTAAAACAAGTGTAAAGCATCCGTAAAGGGAAGATTCAAGTGCCTTAGGGGATTCAAGCTTGGATTCGAGGTAGGCGATGGTTGTGATTTCATGTTGGTGTGATATATGTTTGTACTTGCTCATTATAATGCATGTATGTATGCGAATGTTGCATTATTGATCACCCTAATAGTAAATGAGGATAATTGAATAATTGTATGCCATGAATCACCTCTTGTTGTATGATTGTGAGAATATACATTGTGATTGTGATTGTGATTGTGTTTTGTTGAATGGATCGGGTGTTGCATTCCGACACACTAACTTGAATCAGTTGCCACGTTTCGGCATAAAAATGGGATCGATTTCCAAGTTCCGGCATTAACATCGGATCGATTGCCACGTTATGGCATAAGCATTGGATCAGGTACCACATTCCGGTATACTAACAGTTTGGGTGTGGGTTCCATGAGAGGACCATTGAATTGGGTTCAGTGAGAGGCCATTGAATTGTGTTGTGTATCTACGTGTGATGATTACGTTCATATATAATGGTGATTGAGGTTGGAAGACTAATTGTTGCTTTAAAATGATAACGAATGTGTATTATTGAGAATGTAGAATGTTACGTTGATCCTGAAAAGATGACTAATATTGTATATGTTCGGTATATGCCTATTTTATAATGTTGTAGTTACTTGCATGTATTTCACTTATTGGGATAGCCGCGTGACCCTACCAGTACACTGTGGTTGTGTACTGATACTGCACTTGCTTGTTCTTTGTTGAGTACAGGGCATCTTCAGGCGGCTATTGATATACCTCAGCTAAGTGACTAATGAGCGTGACCGGATTCAAGAGTGAGTCAGTTCTTTCAGGCTGCCATGGATCTTTCTTGTTTAAGTCCACTCTTTTCGGACTTAGACTATTTGTTTAAGGTGTTTGTTTAGTTTTGGGGTTGTACCCCTTGTTCTTAGACTTGTATTTAGTAGAGTTTTGGTACAATGACTTTCAGGTTCTAGGGGTTGTTCTTCCGCATTATTTTGGTTAGTTGTTTGTTAAAGCCTTGGAGTTTATGGGGACTCCATTTCTTATTGTCATTTAAACCTGCTTCCGTATCTTTAAATGCCTTAGTTTTCATAAAATTTGTTTGTTTGGGTTGTAGTAATGGTTCTCTCACCGGAGGGTTTGTGTGGGTGCCAATCACAACGGTCTGGGTCGTGACATGTATGCATGCATGTATGTGAATAGGGAAACATGAATTGAACCTATAGCAGGGAAATGATTAAGTATGAACAATTACATGCAATGAACTTGTTACTTGACTGTGTGACTATGTGCACTGTTCATTATGGGTGTGATTTGACTGTGGTGCTGACTGGATCGGGTGTCACATTCTGACACATATATTGGATCGGGTGTCATGTTCCGATATATTTATTAGATCGAGTGTCACATTCCGACACATGTATATTGGATCAGGTGTCACGTTCCGACACACTAACCGTTTGGATGTGTGTTCCATGAGAGAACCACTTGTGGTTATTACATTTATAATTGCTTGTCATGGTTATTGGGAAATTGTATGTTGCTCCTAAAATGATGATTGAATTGTGCATTCCGTATATATGTGTTTACTGTGTTGTAATGACTTTCTTATATTATGTTTACTGAAGTAGCCGCGTGATCCTGCCAGTACACCGTTGTTTGTGTACTGATACTGCACTTGCTCTTTCCTTGTTGAGTACAGGGAATCTTCAGGCGGCTACTGATAGACCTCAGCTAGGAGATCATTGACCAGACCGGATTCGAGGGTGAGCCAGTTCTTTTAGGCTAGGCTGCCATGGATCCTTCATTTGTTTTAGTCCATTCCTTTCGAACTCAGACTAGATGTTTAGACATTCTACTTATGTTTAGCTTTCAGGGTTGCACCCTCATTTTCTTAGACTTGTTGATTAGTAGAGTTTAGTATAATGACTTTCAGTTCTAGGGGTTGAATTTTTGCGATAGTTGTTTGTTAGACCTTCGGAATTTATGGAAACTCCGTATTTAATTCGTCATTTAAACCTTCTTTTGTATCTTTAAATGGTGTAGTTTCTTAAAATTACTTAGTTGGGTTGTAGTAGTGGTTCTCCCACCAGAGGGTTGGTGTGGGCGCCAATCACGGCGTTCTGGGTCGTTACATTTCTATTTCACATCAAATAATTGTAATTATGAATGTACATTACATATATATATATATAGATATTGTTGGTGTGACATTTTAATATTAATAAAAATATATTATATGTCACATTAGGTATCATGTTATGTCTATTGGTGGGGACTTTACATTTGTGACTCTTTACTCTCATCAATTGTGGAAGAAAGTGGTCATTAGTTGTTAGTAACTTATGTAACCACCAACTCTTCATTTCACTCATTATTCTATCTTTATGTCTTGTAACTTTTGTAACATTAAGTCATTCATTTGACAAATTTACTACTCACTATCTTCGTATTCATTGCAAGGAAGAATTTATCACCTATAAATAGTGTGGGCTTTCTTTGTGTTGTGAAGAAGAAGAAGAAGAGACAACAAGAGATGTACAAGAAAATATAGAGTGAAAAAGATGAGTACTATTATATTGAGATTAGTGTTGGTGAAAGAGAGAGTTGAGACATAGAAAAATTAATATTTGATCACCCCCGTTTGGAAAGTAGTTCTTATATATATATATAGAGAGAGAGAGAGAGAAAGAGAGACCTAGATTCTTGATTAATGGCTCTTTTGGTTAGATTTAATTAGTCTCATGATCTCATTTGAGCAACAAAATCATTTTTATACCATATTTGTTGTATGAATCGCTAAGCCATGAAAAGTTTATACATAGAGCCATTCCCAAGTAGCAATTAGTGAAAAAACTTTAATTTGCACAAAGATTTGTGTTTTCATACATATTGTATCTTGGATTATTTTTTATATAATGTTTATAAGTACATTAGTTCTAAAGATAAGCGCATCAAATCATGTTTGATTCGCCTCATTTGAATTCTTCTCAAAGGCTATATATGGTATCTACAAATTATGTTAACATTATGGTCGATAAATAATAATAAAAATATAATTCTTTCAGGTCATTTACATGAAGGTCAAATTTAAATTCTTCTTAAATTGTCATTCTTAGGAAAAGTCAAATTTATGTTTAATGTTGAGTTAGCTATTTTTCTTCTCTGATGTATTTTCATTCAGATATATAGTTGTTCTTAATTTACGGGCTTAAATAGTCTTTTGTATGTAACAAGTATAATATTCTTTATTTAGAGAGAATGGTATGTTTAACTCATATTTTAATTTTTCCACTAGCCATATGATAGAGTGCATTTTTTATATAGTGAGGAATTGATTCACTCGCAAAACTTAAATTTTCAATAAAAAAATATCAAGTGTAATTTATGTCAAAACCCAACTAATTTTAAAAAAAATATTGTATCTTCAACATGAAGTACTCATTTTATTCAAATTACCGCACAGGAAGTGGTATTGCTAGAATTCATTGATTGGATTTTATTTAGCGACAAAGAGCTCTCTCTAAATAGTAGAATTAATACGCTAGTTTATTTAATAATAGCGGGAGCAAATTAATTATTCTATCTCAATTTATGTGATATATTTATCATTGAATTTATGAAATATGAAAAGACTTTTCAATGTTTCAAAACTATCCTTAAAATAAGTATAACTTACATAAATCTCATAGTACTAAGAGTAATTACATCATTTTCCTACTCTTTCTAAAATTACAAAAATTCCTTAAAATTTATGAATTTCAGATACATCAGTTGATATCCAGATACATAGGGGAGGAATGTATCAGAGAGGGGATAGAGATGTATCAGAGAAAGGGATAGGACATCCGAATACATAGGGGTGAGATGTATCCGGGAGAGGAGGGATGTATCGGAGAGGGAATATTGATGTATCTGAGAAGGGATAAGACATTTGTATACATAGAGGAGAGTGATGTATTCAAGAGGAGATTTTTGAAGAAAAAAATAATTGTAGAGAATTTTAGAGATTAAAATAAAATAAGATGTGTATTTAGGTAATTTTTCCTTAAAATAAATACATTTATAAATAGAAGAGTACACATTTTTACAATATTCATAAATGTGAAGTTGTTAAATTGATGACTCTTTTGGTTAGATTAAATTAGTCAAATGAAGTCATTTATACAACAAGATAATTTAATTTACCATATTCTTGAGATATTTCCACATTTATTAATTTATTAATTATTAATATAACAGTTGACTGATTTCTTACCATTTTCTTCTTAAACTTTGACTATTAAGCTATAGAATCTTTTTTTTTTACCATATTCCTGAGATATGCAAAAAAAATTAAAATTTATTAATTTCATAGTAGACTGATATCTTGTCATTTTCTTGAACTTTGACCATTAGTTTTTGTAAGAACATCATAAAATTCATCTATTTAAAGGTTTTCTCCTCTTATGAGAACCAAGTCATATGAAAAATAAGCACTATAAGACCATCTTGATTCTTAATTTTCTCTTTTGTTTCAATGGCTTCTTCAAGAAGGGGTTTTAGTTCACAACAAGAACTTTCCATCAAGTGAGTTTTTCTTTACATTATTAGTGTATATAAGTTAAAATCTTATTTACTTTATATATTCATGAATTTTTTTTAATGTTGCTCACCATTTTTAGAGAATTCGAGAGATATCAGGCACTTATCAAGTGAGCTTCTTTTTAATTTTCTCTCCTCATCCCGCTCTTAACTAATAGCATCCATCAATTGTGCATCAAAATTTATTTTTATGTATATATTAATAAAGTATAATTTATCTTACTTTCACGATTAAAAAACACGTATTTTTTATATATGGTTAAACTATTTCTATGTCAAATTTTATCTATTTTAAATTCTTCATGAATTTTTCTTATGTTGCTTACTATTATTTTTTTTAGAACGTTGAAGGAAATAGAAAAGGAGGCACATATGCTTCAACATTCATTGCTCTGCAAGAAAAACACATTGTTGATTGAAAGGAGGAGTGTATCTACTTGCTTTAACTTTTGATGAAGATAAGCTATCTAAGGAGGTTGACCAACAAATTGAAGAGGTTAGTGTTCATCTCATCATATATATTGAAGTTAACAATGTGTATAACATATACCCTATATATGATTAACACATTTTCTTTGTCTTTTTTTTTTTTTTGCAGAACGAAGAGTTGCTAAATGTTATCGAATATGCAAACATAATGATTGATGAAGAGTAAACTTACCCTAGAAGCTTTTATGAGATTGCAATGTTATCATCTTAGTGTTAAATTAAAAATAAAATAGCTATAGCCTCTTACTCTTTTGGAGGAGCAACTTTACTTATGAATTGCCTAAAATTATCTAGATATTCTAGTCTTATTTCAATATTTATTTTCAAATTTAATTGTTATCATGTTTATCCTATTTTATTTTATTTTGTTGAATCTACTATAATATTTCATTAGAAATTAAATAAACCAACATAGGTAAAGATATTCTAACTAATTTTACCACTAAACCAAATGGATTGCGAATTAAAAAGCTATCATCAATTATGATCAGATTTAATGGTATCAACTTTTTTCCATTTTTGGTTCTACGTACCTTGCAAAACTCAATAAAATACAAGTACCTGCGCGAAAGCACCAAACTTAATATTTTTTATTTGGAGTATAATTTTTTTATAAGTAATGGCAAAAAATTCAACAACAATTAAATTTTAATTCATAACCTTATAAGTTTGATGAGTTTAGTGCTAAGAACATTAAAGATTAATCGAACACATCAAATTAAAATCTTAAATTCTTCACTAATTATACTATAGAGCAGTTTTAATCATTTAAGTTCGACTAAAATAAGCTTTTTTAATCTCCGTCACAAATTTAACATACTATACTCTTGATGAATGATTTTTTTGGTTAGGTTCAATTAATCTAATGTCTTTAAGCAACAAAATTATTATTTTACTATATGAACTGTGAGATTACATTGGTAAAAATATTATGAAATCAATCTATTTAAAAGATTTTCTTCTCTGGTAAGAACCAGGTCATATAATAAATCAAAGAGAGAGATATAATAGCTTATTTATTCTTAGTTCTCTCCAATTGCAATGGCCTCTTCAAAAAAGATTTTATATTACATTTAGAACTAGAAATAAAAATTGGGGGTGGGGAAATGGAATAACAATATGAGGAATTGAATCCTCACCAACAGGATGAGAGTTCAGACAGCCAACCAACTAATCGATAATATTCTAATAGATAAAAGATTTCATTTCTTATAATTCCTATAATCACTAATTCAAGCCAGTTCTGGTGAAAGTCCAAAACCCTATGGTAGAATGTTTGAACAAGTACTAAGCTATGATTAGAAGCATGAATTAGTTTTTTTTTTTTTGGATTTTTAAAGCATATTTTGCATTATTTTGATTAAAATCTTCAGCCAAAATCTACCTCAATCTGTTATGTTTTGTAATATAATTATGCTCGATAAAAATAAAAAATATTTTTATTTAATGCAATATGGAGTCTTAATTATTATTTTGGTGTGATATTTTTCGTTAAATATTCACATAAAGTATTTGTGGATCTTAACGTTCATAAAAAAAGTGTCCAATTTCATAAGAGTTTAATTACTATCCACCCAAGAAAATTACATGTTCACCTCATTTTTAGAAATATTTATTTTTTCCTCTTAATATATTCACATATTGTTAAAATTTATAAAAAAAATAATTAAAAGAGTATTATATGGTAACTTGAACTCTAAATTAATTATACAAGTTTGTTTAAGATTCTTACTTGGTTTACCAAAAATAAAAAGGATTCTTCCACGCTTTCTTCTCATTATTTTCACGCTCCTTCTCTCTCCCACCACTCAAGCAACTCACGTACACCAGAAGCAATTTGAGGCAATCATCAATGATAATTCATTAGAAATACTTATTTCTCTTCTCTTAATTCAACTAGTATATTTTCACATCTAATGATTAATGATTTTTCATCTTTTTTATAAACACATTTTACAGATCTTTTAACGACATACTCTATCAGTGATTCTCTTTACGCATTTTACTGTAGATTTACAAGTTCGGATGTTCAGTCTTTTAGCGACATACTCTACTTTCTAAATCTCGAAAGTGTTAGCGTTGGAGGTAAGAAGTTAGAGTTTAAGTCTTCACACCTCATGAATTCTTCTAATACTGATGAAGATTCGGGAAATATTATAATCGATTATGGCATGACATTGACATTTCTCCTTGAAAAAATTTACAGCAAACTGGAATCGACTTTGTTGAAAATGATTAAAGGTAAAACGGAAAAGGATCAAAATTGCCCCTAAACTATGTGAAATAGACCACTTATACCATCCATTACATTTTGGGATCAAAAATACCCCCGATGTTATCCTAGGAGACCACAAATACCCTCAAGAGTTAACACTCCAAATTATTAGTGACGTGGCAAGCCACATGGGACTAATACCTCCACCTAAGCATTGCCAACTAAGATTTACTACAAAAGAACTTGACCTTTAGTGGCGACAATGTCGCCACAAAATCCCATTCTCTTCCTGCATATTCTTCTGAATTTATTTTTAAAGGTTTCATTAATTTGATTCCTTTATTTCCCATTATACCTACTGCATCATCTATTTTTAATTTAAAACTTGAACTGTTGTTCGTGGCTAATTTTCCTATAAAGCCAACACAAACTAGTAGATTGTTTCCACAGTTCATTTCTTTGTATCCCTTCGTTTGTATACCTATTTTAATGAATTTCCCAAATTCATTTGAATTTATCATGAAATCTGGACTACAATAAAAAATTCCTCTGTTGTTGCTCATGTCTACTTCTGTTAAACCTATTACGGATCTTTTAGATTCTGACCATCTACTATCATATAAAGTTATTAATACTTTAGTACCTAAATTTTTTCTAGCTAAACCTTTAAGTCCGATTACTACTAATCCCATATGCATGAGATTCATTAGTATTTTTTGTATTTCTTGCATAGATTCTTTACTAATTAAATTTATGCTTTCACTATCATTTTCTGATACACTTAACTGTTCTTCTCTATAATGTATGTATAAGTGTGCTGTTGACGAAAAAAGTCCTGTATTATATAGAACTTGCGGATTTAATAATTTTAATTTATTTTGTTTGAATATTTCTATATCTTTATCTACATCTATTATCTCATCTAACTGGTGACTATTACTTGGTCTGGATGAGTTCATTATTCTAGATAAAATATTGTTTCCTAGTCTATCTTGAGAAAAACTGGACCTTTGTCTTTCTTGGGAACTTCTATTTCTGTTTGAAAAAAGGTCCATGCTTTTTCTTTTCTTTTAAGTCTATCCTTTTGAGGGGTTAATTCAGTCTTTTTAAGTTGTTCTATTAATGCTTGTATATCACTTTCTTGTTCAGCTTCTTTTTTAGAGGTTTTAGTTTCTAATAAACTATCCAATTTTTTATTTATTTTAGTTATTTGGTCTTCTAGGTTTTTATTTAATTCTAATAAAGCAAAAATTATTAGATTATTTTGTTTTACACTTATAGAATCTGTTTTTCCTGGTGGTATATAATCTGATAATCCTTCAGGGTTAGCTTGAAATTGGGTTGTTTTTCTAAAAACTTCTTGATAAAAAACGTTGTTCATGAAAGGGTTAAGTCTTTAAGCTTACTAAGTTCTTTCTTAATTTCTTTTGTTTCTTTATAAAGGTTTTCTAATTGGTTATTTATTATTTCTAGTGGACTGTTATCAATTGTTTTATTTGTTGTTACTATAGTCTGTACCTTAGAAATTATATTTAGTTGTTGGTTTTTTAGGAAATCAAAAATTTGTTCTATTTTTTCTAATGATTTGTGTTGCTTATGTTGCAGGTTTTCTATAGTTTCTATTAACTTTAGAAATCTATCGTCTTTAGACTGACTATGTTCTGCTAAATTTATAATTAGATCTGTAATAGTATTTAAATGTTGATTATCACTATGTAAAATATGGTCTCCTTCAGTGAAGTTACACTTAATTACTGATTCAAATTTTAGTCTTCGATATTTTTTTTCTGAAACTACTTCTAAGTCTAAATATTCTAATTTCTTAATACTTCCTATTTTTCTTTCTTTTAGTTTTTTGATTTTTCTTAACCTAGATGAAAAACTAGTTTACTAATATGTTTGTTTTGGATTTTTATGCGATTATTTGCGTGTTGGATACTACTATCTATACTATGTAATTCCCACTTTAGCGCACTTAATAATTCTGGATTGACTAATGTTGGTCTGTTTGACGAATATAGACCCCCATGATTACAAAGTATGTTTGCTAAGTCTCTTGTTTCTAGTACTTTTAAATATAAACTTAAAGCCTACTTTAATATCAACCACTCTGATTTTATCTTTATTTCTCTATATAAGTACCAATAATTTAATCTTAATTGGTTAGCAAAAGGATGTTTTTTCATATAGTAGTTCTGTCTAGATTTTATCTGTGTAATGATTTGATTTTATTATTATGCTAAATATAACGTTCTGTTTTTCTAATTTTGTTTTTCTATTCTAATTTCTTTTATGTAATGGTAAATTCTAGCTTCTATTGTAGGTATTTGTAAATCTATCTGCTTAATTCGTTCGTGTATAGAAGTTATCTCTTGTCTTGTAAGTATGTCTAAATATAGTCTTATCTGTTCTAAATATAGCTGTTTATGCTCTATTAAGTAGTCGTAGATATCTGAATAATTTTGTCTTATTTTTAATAGATACCAATGATACTCCTGGTCAATTATAATTTATTTTTCGTATGGTCTAAACTTTTTCTTATATAATCTAGAGGACATGTATTCTATTACTAGTATAAATAAGTTATCACAGGAAAGTAACGTATGCTCTGATACCAAATAAAAATACTTTTAAATGAAAACTGAAAATGTTAAAAATACTTTTAAATGAAAACTGAAAATGTTTAAATGAATTCTGGAGATTAGCTAAAATATGTGTAATAATGTGTAATAAAATTTTGACTAGGATATGTTGCGTTTGTAAAATAAGTTGTAAAATCCTACTCAGTACTCCCTCTTCCTGCTCCATTATCTAGTTTAGTAGTTTTTGTTTACTAAATCTAAGTAATTTCTCCCAAATTACTACTTTTTTAAAAAAAAATGTTGTTCATTCCTTTTTATCCTACTCTGTTCATCTCTTTCCTTTAACCCAGATTCTTAGCACCTGCTTCTTTAATCACACCCTGGGATACACAGTCCTTTCGGTTCCCTGACCATGGTGGACTTTCAACTTCCCTAGGACTTTACAGGTCAATCCATCGGGGTTACTAAGAAGGTAAAGAACTAACCATTTACTAAGAGTAATTTAATAGTATATGAACAAACATGATAATAAAACTCATATTATACAGTCATAATAAAAGTACATACAATACATAAGGGAGAACTTACTAAGAACTTGAAAAACTGAGAACTACTTACATAATAATGGTCGAAAAGGAGGTTTCCCTTTCGGGAGTCCCCGGGTGACCTTGCAGTTATTTGCAGAAAATAAACACTCTCACTCTTTGTACATAAACACAACAACAAACACTCACACTCTTTTTATTTTTGAAAGGAAGGGGAATATGTAATCTCTTTCGTAGAACTTTCTTTATTGTATGCTCTTCTTACTCTTCGCTCTACCTTCTTTCTTGCAAATGGCCTTCTATTTATAGCTGAAGTTTCAGATTTCAAATTCGAATTCCAAATTTTTAATAAGCTTTTCTTTACCTGCCGGGTGCTCTTTGGGCCCCATCGTCACATGGCTTTTGAAGCTTTTTCAAAATTAATTGTCTTTTCTTTGTCTTCTTTGGAGTAATGGAGGTAGTGGAGTCTTAGTGGAGTCTTCTTTATAGTAGTGACTTGTGATGTCATTGCTTACATATTCTTTTTTGTCCCCTCTTCTGTTGACATCATTGCTTACGTATATGTATTCTCTAGGTATCCAGGTTGTGTAGTGCTTCGGAATCGAAACTCATTCCTGAATCATCGTCTTCATTTGGGTCGTAGTGCTGAGTAAATTGGTCTATTGATGGATCGTTCTCATCACTTCTACTTCTTGTGTCTTCAGGATCAGAATCTACTAGTTCTGGATTGGGATTTTCTCGTATGATTTTTTCTTGTATAAACTTAGTTTTTTCTTTAAGTAATTTGCAAAGGGAACTTTGTATTATTTTTTCTATTCTTTTATTTTTTTTTCTTTTTTGTAGAAATCCCTTAGCTTTTTTGCTTGTCTCTGCCACCGTATTGAAATTTGCTGGCAAAATTCTTACACTTTTTGGCAAAGTGTCAGCCGTCAACGGATTTGATGAGTCTTTATCCGTTACCATTTGATCGGGACTAGATGTACCTTTAGCTGGCACAATAGTTTTTCCTACATTCGTTGGGGATTGTACACCCGTCTTATCCATTTTGAAATGAGTTGGAGAACTCTTTGGTCCTTTGGAATAGTCTTGTATTTGCAATGGTATGGTTTGATTGGTATTTTCAAGTAAAAACCATATTCTTTCTTGTAATGAGTGGATATGTTGAGTCATTTTTCCTTTCTCAGTCTCTAGTTTCTTAATTGTCTGGTTTAGTCTTTTGAATCCCTCAGTCATTGAAGAACAATGATCGCAGAAAATTATCTTGTGAATGTCCTTTTGGATATTGTATTGCATAAAAGGTCTTGTAGTCTGTCTTAAAGCTGGGCTTATGAAATAGTTTGGCCCAAGGGTTCCTCTAGCATAGTCTAATGCTTCATTTAACTCGTTGAAACCTTTGAAAAGTGGGGTAGGGTAGTCTTTAAATGAGTCTATTACCTCGATCCAAGTCTGGAAGACGCCTGCTAGCTTTCCCTGAACTACTACATAGAATTTAAACTTTTTGTCTTTATTTTTATCCGTAAAATAATGATTGAATGAGTTTAATACTGAATTAAAGTAGATATTGTCTCTTGGATTTTTGTTGTATGCTATCCATAGATTGTCTATTAAACATATTTGATGTTTATCTATATTTGTCTCTGGCTTCACTCTGAAACTTAAATTAGATGGAGGATAAAATATTAGATTTTGTTTTCCGAAGTATAGTCTTTCCATAGGAATATTTAACCTTGCGTCTTCTAATCTTGTCTGTGATCGAAACAAAGTGTTTCCCAGTAATGTCTGTAAATACATGTCTTTGTATTTTTGCCCAACGTTATTTGAGTTGGATGCCTTGTCTTGGTTCTTGCCTGTACTCATTCTGAAAATAAATAATTAGTTTTCATAAGTCTGCCTAATTGATATGCTAAGGAATTATCTTTCCCTTTTATATGTTCTAAAGATATATTGTATATTGATGTAGCGTCTAGAAAATTTAGCCATCTTCTTTTACTACTATTTTTTCCTTCTATTTTTTGGTGGAATTTTACGATAGCTCCGCAGTCTGTTCTTACTAAAATTTCCTTTTTATTGAAAATATATAATTTAAAATTATTTAAACCATAGATGACTGCTAAAATTTCTGCATCTATACTACTCATGTTTCCCTTTTCTTTGTATTTTCCACTGTGATAGGCGCAAAAATTTTCATCTTTTTTGTCTCCGTATTTATTGTTCTTTGTTTTTAATACCGCTCCCCATCCTTCTAGACTTCCGTCAGTTTCTACTATTGGGTAGTCAGTCTCTAGTGGGAGGGCTAAATCTGGTATATTTTTGACCATTTGTTTAAGCTTTTGTACTAATTTTGTGTCTTCAATATTGAATGTCTTTTGTCCATGAGTTCCTGTTTTAGAATATAAGGGTCCTGCTATTTTCCCTAAGTCTTTTATAAAATTTCTTGCATAATTTAATATTTCTAAAAAAAATTGTAAGTCTTTGATGTTATCTACTTTATCAGGCATATTCAAAAAAAAATTAGCCATATGGGGCTGTAATTTTATCTTTCCATTCCCAATTTCTACCCCTAGGAATTTTATAAGATTCTTACATAATTCCATTTTCTTTTTACTAATTATAATTCCGTTGTCTACAAATAATTTAAACACCGTTTGTAAATGTCCTAAGTGTTCTTTGGTATTATTACTATATACTAGGATATCGTCTATATATACTTGGAATCCAAATTTGAAATTCGAAACCTCATCTTTAAATAGAAGGCCATTTGCAAGAAAGAAAGTAGAGCGAAGAGTAAGAAGAGCATACAACAAAGAAAGTTCTACGAAAGAGATTACATATTCCCCTTCCCTTTCAAAAATAAAAAGAGTGTGAGTGTGTGTTGTTGTGTTTATGTACAGAGAGTGTATTCGATTTATTAATTCTGATTTGTCTGGTAATTTATATCCATCCATTAAAAAAAAACTAGATTTAAATATTAAAGATTACACTTTTGTTAATATACAATGTGATCATCAATTTTATGAAGGAAAAGGTTTAGACAGTCAACGATGTTTTAATTGTACAGGATACCCCAGTAAAGACAGAAGGGCCAAATGCATGAACTGTTATATAGAAGGTTGCATTCAATTCATTAACAAAATATTTAACATTAAGATGATGAACTCAACTATAGACACAAAAGACCAAACATTAAAAAATTTAGAAAAAAGAATTGAGAGTTTAGAAGAAAGAATAAGTAAACTAGAAAATGGGAAAGAAAAAATAGAAGAAACAAGACAAAAGGAAACCAGTCAAAATACAAAGTCAGAAGTAGAAATAGAACTTTTTAATGAAAAAGAAAACTATAAGTCATTTGAAGGATTGATTTGTAATGAAGACAAGAAATTTAAAATAATTAAATTTAAAATTTCAATAAACAACAATTTTATCCTCCTTTTTTTTAGAAAAAAATATTTTTCAACTAATAGAAAACGGTTACAACATTCAAACGCTTTATATATAGACTATTGATAAAGAAAATTATTGTTTACAAGTTGTTCTCTCAACTTTTTTGTATTTCTCTTTTTTTTTTCTTTTTTTATAGTTATTGTGCTTAATTTTTTTTTTTATAAATTCTTTAATTCAAGTGCTAATTTCTATATTCTTTTTCGGGTTTATGTTGTCGAATTCAAAAGGTGATAGTTTAATGTTTTGAAGATCCTTGAAGTTGAAAAACAACACCAAAATTACTTCAAAGTATTGCCAGAGGTTTGTTCTATAATATTTTTTTAATATTGATAAATTTTTTCATTATATTAATTCATCTCTTATTTGTTTTTCATTTATTTTTTTGCAGATTTTCAACCTTAGCATAAGATAAATGAGAAATTTTCATAGCAAAATTTATAAACTGATAAAACTATCACTATCAAAAACACAAAAGACATTAAATTGTTTATCCTAATATTATACTTTGATTAGAATGATGTGCTAATTTCTATATTCTTTTTCGGGGTTATGTTGTCGAATTCAAAAGGTGATATTTTAATGTTTTGAAGACCTTTGAAGTTGAAAAGCAACACCAAAATTACTTCAAAGTATTTCCAGAGGTTTGTTTCTATAATATTTTTTAAATATTTGATAAATTTGTTCATTATATTAATTCATATATCTTATTTGTTTTTTTTTTTTTTTTTTTTTGCAGATTCTCAACCGTAGCGCAAGATAAATGAGAAATTGTCATAGTAAAATTTATAAACTAATAATACTATCACTATCAAAAATTTAGAAGACTAATAGTAAATCACGTTGATCCTCGGTTAAACGTTGTTCAAACAAATGATAAATCATCTGATATTTCTGATAAGGATATTCCTTCTGCATCCGAAATGGATTTTAACCTCAATGATACTTAATGATGAATGAACATCAAATAGATTTTAGTCCAGGTTCACTGGCAAGAAAATATATTCAAAATGAATTTTTAAATGAAAAATGGAACCGGTTTAAAACTTGATTTTTCGACACTTATAGCAAAGAAGATTTAAATAATATTTCTCAAGAATTTTATGAAACTTGTGCTTTACATAATCATATTATGTTCTTTGTACCTTGGTTTATAACCACTTATGTACCTTTATTCATCAACGTTCTTGAACGATCATACAAAGATAAATCAGGTAAAATAATCAATTCTATTTATCCTCCGCAAGCGCCGTTTATCTTACCTAATAATACATGTATCACTTTTACTGCTTTCCAAAAAAATATTGATAATGAGGTTGCAGCGGTAAGTATTAATGAAATTAATCGACTTATTGCTCAAAATAATTATTTGGGTTTATATGTTAAAGTTATTGGCGAACATATTAGTTCTCTCGATAAAAAAATAGATAATCTTACTACTCTGATTACTCAAATTAATGATAAATTGATATCTGCGAATCAAGTTTCTGAACAGGCTTCTACGTCAAAACAGCCTGATGTCCCTATTCAAAGACCTCATGAGATTCATGATTTTATTCTTAGACCTCTTCATGATCTCGAAAGCCTTTTAGATAGAAAGTCTTCTGAATTTGGTGCAAGTGCGAAACCAATAAGTCTCGCTGAAGATTTTGCAGACGAGATGGAAGCCACTTTCGATTTTAAGACTCAAGTGGAAATGGAAGTTAATAAACTTCATGGGTATCCAAAAAATAATAGTGGCAATACTACGTATGCCAGAAAGCCTAGTATGCAAACATACTACTATCCTAGGCCAACTCCTCAAGATGTTTTGATAGAGGAAAGAGATTGGAATCAGACCAATACTTCTTATAGTGGAAGTGAGATTTATAAAGTTCAATATCACAACTATTTAACAATCAAATAGTTTGTTCAGACGAGTTTAACACCAAAGATTGTTCAGTTGTTTTAATCAACTGTTTATTAGAGATTTTATCAAACCAACCATAGTCATAAATGGTTTTTATATTAACCTTCGGAATAGTCCATTCGTTTAACAAATCAAGGTTTTGAGGTATATCTACCTCTTCCAAACGAGAACTTTTAATATCTCCTTGTTCCATAGAGAGAGAATATATCTATGCCGAAATTCTCCACATCTTATATATATATATACCATGAAAGTTCATAGGCTCTGATACCAACTTTACAGGATCACTGACCTGGCGGTAGTCCGCGATCAAGCAATTCGATACCCTTAGAGGTAGTCCAACTACATAAGAATTGAAATATAAAGAAATTTTAACATAGCTTCTAGGACTGCATGATTTAATTATTTTACCCAAGCAAAGGGCATGTCAAGAGGCTAATACATACTTTTATTGAGCCCATGTGTCTGATAATTCTAATCGGGTATGAAGGGCGCCCTTTTATCAAACTCTTTTCGGGATAAAGACCACGGCTCATCAGACGGAGTCACAAAGACAAATCCAATAAAAGTAGTACTAGATCCGACTGTACCTCAATCTCAGAACCAAGTCGAGAAGCCACACTAGAATTCTTCTATATTTAAATAAAGCTTAGATCCGTTCATGGTCTATATTAGAGAGAAGTTAGTTATCCGGCATAGATATAATTTTTTAGCCGGACATAGTCACGGCTTAGATCGGAGAATTTATAAAAGTAAAAGACAAGAAGAATGGGAAAAGAAAGTACCTTGTTGTTACCAAACCGCACACTTTATTATTCCGGCCAAAATCCGGCAAGCTTACAAAACTTAGCAAGAAAAGTTTACAAGAAAGAGAGAGAGTACAAAACGGAAGAGAGGGTTTCTAAAACCTGCCTCAATTAAAGAAAAACAAACTTATTTATAGGAAAAAGAAAGCATCTTTGTACAGGACTCTGGGCCCCTATCTGGGTCCTGGTAATAGTGTATTTGTTGTTGAGCTACAGTGTTGCTACAGTAGCGCGGGCCTTTTACCGTCCCGTAGTGTTTATCTGCTAAAGCGTATCCTTTAGTTTTGCCGAATTACAAATGTCTGGAAAAATTCTATTGCTATTTCACGAGGCAATCCACATCGATGTAATGAAAGTGAAGGACCCACGACAATGACAGAACGTCCTGAATAATCGACTCGTTTACCACGATTTCATAATTATAGGAATTAGTTCTCTAACGATACGGGACTTTTTAGCTTCTAGGGTTTATTTCTTAGTTCAAGATCTCTAGCTTAGCGAGGAGATCAGGAATGAGGCGGATATCGATGGCATTCCAAAGGTAAGACGACGACGAGATTTCTCTGAGAATCGGGTACAAGAACGTATTGTCGCCGCAGTTAACGGAAGAGTCCCCGCTATCCGTACAGTAGTGGATCAAGGTATCTGCAATAATTCTGCTAAGAAGAATGCCCATGTTGTGGCAATTCCACCCAGAAGGTAATGGGTTACTCATACAACACGTCCTTGTATAATGCTTAATAAAAGCTTCTCGTCTGTGGTGCCAGTCCAACAATCTGGTGGTCCAGCAGCCTCGGCACGCCAATGGGACCCTCCAATAAGTCTATTGTAATTGGCTCTGTATCAATGGAATCTCATCATCCATACATAACGAATTGATGTGGTAGGGAGCTTGACTGCAAGACCCACCCGTCGAGCAGGGACGAAAGTTGGCCTTAGTGATCCGACGGTGCCGAGTGGAAGGGTCGTCGCTCAACGGATAAAAGTTACTCTAGGGATAACCTTCGCGCGCCATTGGCGCTTTGCTCTCCTCTTATTCTTCATTGGACGGTTCGGATGGACTTCGCCATTCTTTTCCAACTAAAATCGAAAGCGATGTATCACATCGAGATGTCGATTCGTTTTCCGCCCCCAATGAGAAGCGAGCCGCGCTAGCCTAGCAACGTTTTTCAGCAGCAAGCTACGGTCTAACGACCCCGTAGCTTCGAGTTCAGGTGTCGTACTGCGGCCGGACCGGAAAGGAGGGGGACAACGAACCTCCTGCCAAGAGGCAATCCTTGTTCATACATAGGCTTCTCGGGTACGAAATAATAATCTTCGGCTTTCTTCAATGCATCTTCCGGCTCATCTTCTTGATATGGTTGAGCTTCATGCATATCATCACTTGTTTCACTACGCATTGACGAATCTGATTTTGTGTAATGAGTTATATATTTAGCAGATTTTTCTTTACATCTTCTAAATATTTATTAATCATTTCGGTTTGATCTTCCTCATCCTGATTAGAAATTTTTCTTGCCATATGACGCACATAAGTATCAACCATGATTCCTTTATGAGGAATTGTTTTATATTCCTGGACAGTTTTAGAAATTAAGTCTAGTAATTCTTGTCCATAGATTGCCTTTGATTGAGGGTCTTTCTTCATCAGCTTGTCCCAAAAGTGATTATAATAAGTCTGATATAAACAAGGAATTTGTTCCTCAGTAAAATTTACTTCTGGAACCCATTTATGAATCCATGGCACAGAGAATTCTATAAAAAAAATATATCTGTTCAATTTGTTGAAAATAACAAATATGCTCTTGATGATATAACTTATTGAGATCTAGGGAAATCTTGACCCATTCTTTGTATAACTTGAGAAATGGTTCGGGCAATATTTTTATGGTTGGCCCGTGGTATGACCACCAGTTTAAAAACCAATTTGGTATAGGGTTAACAAATATCTTGGCACATACTTTTATAAACCAAGTATGTTTATGCCTCTCATTGTTATAACAGAGGACTTTATTAAATGCCTGAATATAATCCCAATAGGTAAAGCTTACCATGACTTTGTTCAGACTGAATTGTCTTTCAGTCATTGAGGAAATACCCCAATCTTCAATATGAATGACGTGTTTTATAATCATTTTAGAGAAGTTATAAACATTCTCACTTGTATTATATCCTGAAAAATGTTGAAATTCAACACCTGTGCTTATCAGCAGAGTCTCATAATATTTTCGAGTTTTGTATGACTCACCCGGGAAATAAAGCCCATTAACTAAATACCTCTGGAATATCTTCCAAGGTTCTTCTTTTCTCTGTATGTCAGAGTTTTCTAAGAGAAATATCATTTCTCTTTTCTCTACCTTTTCATATGTTTTGATATCATCAACTTCTTCTTTGGCGATTGAAGCAAAAGTATCACCTTGCTTTTGAGTTAGAAACTCCTGTAGTTTAGCATATAATGGATCACTTTCTAGAATATCTTCTAGATGTATTGATGAAGAAGCTTTTTCTTGTGCTCTAGAGTTTAAGTTATATAAAATCATTCCTCCTTTTTGTATAATTGGAGTACTAGATGATGAAGATCCGTATGACGATTTTGATGAACTTGGGGATGATCTTCCCTTTCCGCGAGTATAACTGCCTTTTCCTCTAGCCTTGGTTATCCAAGGAGGATCCATCCTGCAAACATAACATTTAGTTTTAATCATTCAAGAGGTTATATTTTTAGTCATTCAAGAGGTTATAAACTTCATAACAATTTCATAAAGCTCTTGTTCAATCATGTAATCATCAACAATATTCATCACCATTCCGTCTATAATTTTCCATAATATATGTTCTTGTAAATCTCTATTAAGAGTAACTGCCTTCAAAATCGTAACCAAATCTTTATCATGAAAGAAGTCAAGAAAACCCATACTAAGAAAGATATTCTCTTGATAAGAAATCTGGGAGGGAATTATCACTTCCTTTTTTATAATGAATTTCGAAATCAAAAGGGGCTAATTGAGCCTGCCACCTAGCAAACATTAACTTAGACGCATCATGTTTAAATTTTTTATCAAACATGTACTTGACTGACTGAGCATCAGTTTTTATCAAGAATTTTTTATTATATAAATCATCTTGAAATTTTAATATGCACTTAACGATAGTTAACATTTCATGAGCTACCGTCGCATATTTTTTCTGAGCATCGCTCCATTTTCCTGAATGAAATCAAATAAGATATTCATTTTTATCATGCGGATTAATTCTGTTAAAAATTCGGAAAATATTTTCTACTCACCAACCAAACATGAGAAAATAAGTCAAAAATCTACTTGTTTTCCAGGAAAACATTTTCTAGGAAAACATTTTCTTTCATACCAAACACACCTATAATTTGTATAAGATCTGTTAAACGATCCCCGAGTATTGGGCGTTAGGCCTTAGGACGTATAGTCGGACGCTTAGGGCGTCGTAAGACTTACAAAATTAAGCCACACACTTGAGTCTCGGGCCATTTTGCTAGAGTCCCACCCCAGGGCGTGCCCCGAGGCGAGTCCCAACTGAGTTTTTTAAAACACTGATTTTGATTTACTTACATTTCTTTCCAATATATATATTTTTAATATTATTTAATTTTTTACACTCGATATTTTCTTTTTCCTCCTTATGCCATTCTATTTTAGTTTATATGCTCTATATTTCGAGACTAAAATAGATAATGGCGTCTTCATTTCACTCTATATTTTCCACATTTGAATAAAACTTTTCCAAATTTAAAGAACTACTATTAATACTTTATGTGTCACCTTTTTATTATTTCTATTATATAATATTTATAATTATCATATTATAAATCATATAAGACCATTAATTAAATCTCTAACATTCGTAATTCTTTTTAATATAATATAAAATTTTGAAAAATATATTATTTAATATATACTACTTTTATTCCTAATTAATAATATTTCCATTTTTAAAAATATTTCATCACCTTAAATTGTATAATTTAAAATTATTATTATTATTTCACTATGAAGAATGAACAAAATTTAAATGATGAGATGAAATTTTTAATTTAAAAATGCAATATATAACATAATAATTTAAATACAAGAGATCAAAAAAAAATTCATTTGAACTCCATAACGCATTAATAGAGCATATATAGAAGCAACGTAATAATCTTGAAAGTTGAGTTTTTATGTAGTGTTTATATGATTGTATTTTATTAATAATTTCACTTTTATTTGAGTTGTCCATTAATATTTTTATATAATATTTTATTGCAATATATGTCATTTGAAAATTTAGAATAAAATATAAATTTTCTATTAAATAAAGAATTTGGAAAAAAATAAAAAATTTATATCACATGAAAATTATATAAATTGATTAAAATACAAAATTGCAAGCAAATATTATATAATATACAAATTAATGGACAATTTAAAATACAAAATTGCAAGCAAATATTATTATTTTATAAAGGTATTATTTAATCAATAAATTAATATTTATTAATTTTAAGAGTGTTTCGACACCACAAAATTTATTCAGGGATGAAATGTCAAAGAATTTGAATGAACCCACTTGTAAGAATGTCATTGAACTTGAGGTCATGATTAGTGATCTCGGTTACCGCAATGAAATGGACATTAATAACCTATTGGATGGTGAAAGTGATACATGTTTAGAGGTCCACAACTTAGAACAAATTGTGGATATCACTGGAAAAAACAATGTTGATGATAAAGTTGAAGATGATACAATATATTTGGAACCAATTACGCATAAATTAGCACTTATCACATCTAGAACTCTTCACGATTTTATGGTACAGTTCGAAAAGACAACACTGAAACTTTTTGATGCAATAAGAAAAGTTAGAGATGAGCTTCAACTATATTTAAATTTTGACAAAAAACAAAACATAATAAAATCATATATCACTAAATTATCTTAGATATATTTGTACTCTTAAAAAATAATTTATTTATCATATTAATGGGACCATATATTTATATAGGGGTCTTTCGAAAATATATTATCTTATTATCTTATCGAAATGGGTGATTTTTTCCATTGGCCCAAGTTGGACTGTAACACCCCGGAAATCTAATGACCTAAGCTAGGGCCTAACATGTAGTCTAGAGTTCTTAAAAGGGCAAACGTCAAGGTAAGAGTCGTAAAATGACTTCCCTAGGATAGCACTAGTGTTTTTGTCCCTAAATGTCAAGGCATGGACCCCCAAGGACCTTCCAAGGGTCCTTGATGAGGGCCAAGGGGCTGCTCAAAAAATGTCCAAAGATAGTTTCATCCATGAAGGGGGAACCACGAGGCGTGGATTGACTCACGCCCCGTAGATGGGAGTCGTGAGTCAAGACTTAGCTCCCCCAAACCTCCCCAAAATCTCCTAGTCTCAGTCCCAAACCACGTTTGCAAAGTTCGGTCCGTGGACCATACTACGCCCCGTAGATGGGGGTTCGTGGATGAGTCCTAGACCAAGGCCAAGAGACCAGCCTCATACCCAATCCACGAGTGACCAGTATGGTCCGTGGATCATTCCACTCCCCGTAGATAGGGGCTCGTGGTTGAGGTCTGCAATGTTGTCAAGGAATCTCGGCCAATGGTCAACTCTTTTAATAACTCCTAATTAATTAAGTAAAGGTGGGGGATGGTTATTTTAAGTTATTTTAGACTCATATAAATAGTTTTAAGTCATTAACTTCACATAACTCCTCATAACTCACAAGACCCAAACTCAAACCCACTTTCCTCTCAAAATATTCTGTCTCAAGACTCCAGTGAAGAACAAAGAAGAAGCTCAAGATAGGGGTTCAAGATCCATCCCTTTCACTCAAATTTTGTGAGGAAATCATCAATCAAGGTATGTGAAACTTGATACATGGAACACTTTTCTCCATGAAGCCCTTCAACTCTTTGATTTCAAACTCATCAAACTAGGGTTTTCATTCTAGCCATGGGTTCTTCCTAAAAACTATTTGATTATGTCAATTGTCTTATATTATGGATGATTTGATGTTTAATGGTGATTTTTATTGTAAAATTCCCCATGAACCCATGTACTCCTCCATGACCCCAATTTCATGAATTGCGATGGGTGTATTGATGCAAGATGATTACTATGAATTGTATCTATGTTAATCTAGTATTGAATCTTGTTTTATTCATGCCTATTATAGTATCTTTAGGTGTAATTGCGAGACATGATTCATGACCCTTGAGTGGGGGTAAATTGCTAAGGTTTGTGTAGGGTGATGAAGATTGTATATGAACTTATGGTTCACCTATGTAGGGATGATTTTATGGTTATAGTGTATTGGTGGTGTTGATGCAAGACCCTCTTCCCCTACACCCTTACACTTATCTATGCATGAAAGGACTATGATTATGATATTAATATTGTGTTGATTGAAAAGGGCACTCTCATGAACATGATGTGAAAGAGTTACTCATATACTAAAGATTCTAAGGGTGAAAGGCTATTCTCACCTAAAGAATCCATGAGATACCATGATACCATGATGGTTGAGTGTTAGTCATTCTTCCATGAATATAATTATAAAGTAAAGACTTAAGATATTTATTAAAGGGGAATTAGGCTTAGCACCGAGTGGAGAGGAACAAGAGATGGAAACCTTTTACCTCAGTTAGTGCAGGTTTCTAGTAGCAATCTCCCTATCCCATAACTATGTGCCCACATAGGTCTCTTAACTAGTGGATCCACCTATAAGCTAAACATGTTAGTTCTACCTTAGGCAAGTAGAACACCTCTTTTCGGTGTGGGTTCATGATGAGTCCACAAATTGGACTCACTTAGGGCTATATTTTAATAGAAATCGTGTCCTTAAATGCTTATTTTATCTCAATATCTGATGAAAACCCTTAAGTTTCAGGTATTTGAAGCTTGAAGGAAAGCTTGGACATTACTTCACAAAAAGGAACGAAAAGGCTGAAAAGAACAAGAATGAAGGAATGAGGATCGCCGAGTCCACTTGGCAAGTCGCCGAAGGGTCTCACTTCGCCTTTTGTTCCCGTGTGTTGAGCCCTAAAGGAAAGGATCAAGTCGGTGAAAAAAGAGAGTAGTCGGCGCATCGCCGAGGTGTTCCGCGCAGTACTATGTCACCCAATGACACAGAGCACGACGATGTCGAAGGATGGTGCAAGACGGCGATGAGCTGCACCTAAGGGTGAATTGCCGAGTTGATCGACGATTTTGACTAATGTCGCCGAATGATCCACTGCAACATAAATTTTTGAAAACTATAAATACTCGTTGAGATATTAGATTTTAGTATCAGATTTTTAGTGTGAAACAATTAATATAATTTTTAGTACTTTTTATTTTTGCTTTGAGTTTGAGAGGGTTTTTGGAAACTTGAAGAAGAAGAGGGTTTCATCTCTAAGGGTTTGGACTTGGGTCTCTTGGATTCTTCATTCTTGGCCTGTAACAAGACTTAAATCTTCATACCCACTTGAATGCAAGATCATTTAGGTATAAATTTTTATCTCTTGATGTGTGGCTAAAAACCCCAAATCTTGGGGTGTGATTTAGCGAATATGGGTTAAGATTGTTGTTGGGTCTTTCTTTCTGAAAGATTAGATGTAGTTTAATGGTGATTTCATCTAGTAGTTATGGATGAATTTAACAAATTTGTAGTTGCAAATACAAGTTTATTTATGTGTTTTTGGCTTGCTCGAGAGAGAGATCGTGAAACTAAGACTACTAGATTAATGGCCTAAGGAGTGATGAGGTTCAGCCTGAGAAGGTGAGCCCTAGTCCCATATCCTAACACTCAGTTCGAGAGAGTGAGTGGGGTAAGACGTATGCTGGTCTTCATGCGGCAAGTGGGTGTCCGAGTGGAACTCATTTGAAATGGGGTAAGTTGCTCGAGAGATAATTTATTCCCACGTATAGCTTAGCCTAATCACTATTATTCTTTAAATTCTCTATCGAAGGCGTGTATCAACAATTTAGATTAACCCATATTTTGGTCACATCCCAAGAATCCCCTCTCATTCATAGATTTCTTTGTTATTTTTACTGTTTTTGCTATACTTGTGACAAAACCCCCATTGTTAATTGACCCTTTTGTGTCCCGCTTTAATTTACAATATTTTTAATCGTTAATGTCTTTAGCTACGACTAGTTAGAACAAATTGTATTTTTGTATTAATTCTCAAAACTGCTCCCTTGGGACACGACCCCAACCCTTGGTTGGGTTACTGTACTATTGCACGATCGTAGACACTCGTACTGGAAATTGTGTCGTTGATTTCGCAAACATCAAAATGGCGCCGCTGCCGGGGAGTGGTGTTATTTGAGAATTCTTAGACTAGTAGAATTTTTGTTCTCCTTAGTTGTAGTTTACTAACCTTATTTTTAGTTTTGTTTTTCTTTAGATTTGTTGGTGTAGATAGGTTCTCGAAGATGGACGTTGGGAATGGTGGCAACTCGGCTGAGTCGAGCCAAGAAGTCAAGAGAAACTTCGATTTAACCGCAGTGGTAACTCAGTTGAATGAGTTGGCCACCAGAATAACAGAGGTGGAAAACCAGTGCAAGAGTGTTGGAATGTACATACCTCATCCCGAGAGGAAGCAGTCTAGAGACAGGGAGAACAATGTGTCGAGGACACACTCCAAATCATTCTTCAAAAGGTCACCGAACAAGATCAACTGTTGGAAGAGATGACAGAGAGTATTGCAGTGTTGAATCAAATGGTTCATTGAATCTTTGTGACTAGGCTAGACTTTAAAGGGGATAAGCTTTCTCTCGAGCAATTTACCCCGTTTCAAGCAGGTTCCTCTCGAACACCCGCTTGCCGCATGAAGAAAAACCTCCACCTTAACCCACTCAGTCTCTCGAGCTGAGACTAGGGTTCACTCTCTCGAGCTGAACCTCATGTCGACCCACTCACACTGGCCATCAATTTAGTAGTCTTAATTTTACGTCCTCTGTCTCGAGCAGGTAGAAAACACAAAGGTGAAATCGTATTTGCAACTACAATTTCATTAAGTTCCACCACAACTACTAAATGAAATCACATCAAAACAGCAAATAAACCACCAATAAGCAAAACCCAACAACTAATCTAACCCATATTCACAAAATCACACCCCAAGAATTGGGGTTTTAGCTAGACATGCTAGAGAGATAGAAATTTATACCAAAATGAGCTTGCATTTAAATGGGTATGAAGACTTAAGTCTGAAAACAAGTCAAGAGTGAAGAATCCAAAAGACCCAAGTCCAAAACCTTGGAGATGAAACCCTTTGAATCTTCAAGTCTTCAAAGCCCTCTCAAACTTAGAGCAAAAATATCAAAAAGTACTTATCTATATGAAAATTATATTAATTGTTCGACTCTTAAAACTACAACTCTAACTAGTATTTATAGTTTTCACATATTTGTGTTGCAGCGGATCATTCGGCGACATTAGTCAGAATCACCGATCAACTCGATGATTCACCTTTTGTTGTAGTTCATCGCCGTCTTGCACCAGCCTTCAACATTGTCATGCTTTGGTTCATTAGGCGACATGGTACTGCTTCGCGGAATTTCTCGGTGATGCGCCTACTGCTTCTTTTTCCGCCGACTTGATCCTTTCCTTCAGGGCTCAGCACACTGAAAAAAAAGGCGAAGTTAGACGCTTCAGTGACTCGCCAAGTTGACTCACTGATCCTCATGCCTTCATTTCTTCGTTCTTTTCCGCCTTTTCGTTCCTTTTTGCGAAGTAGTGTCCATGCATTCCTTCAAACTTTAAATACCTGAAACTTAAGCGTTTTCATAAGATATTGAGATAAAACAGGCATTAGAGGACATTAATTCTATCAAAATGTAGCCCTAAATGAGTTCAATTTGTGGACTCATCAACACCCCAACTTAAACTTTTGCTTGTCCTCAAGTAAACTCAAGTTCAGCTGTTCAAAAAGGGTGTCTCAAACAGTGCTACACAAGACTCAATCATGAATGCATACAACAAAACTCAATTTACTTATGCAAAGATCAAATGTGCACTCAAAGATTCAAGTTGTGACACACCAATACCAAAGAGTCTCATGCTCACAATACTTGCTTCAAATGCAAGTTCAAGTTTAACCAAAGTGTTCAAATGCCCTAACACAAGGAATGATTCCATATTCATACACAATGGTTTGCAATTTAAAGTTACAGAATCACATGCAATTCTCATTCTCATAAAGAAGAACACAATGAATGCTTTCACCCATAGGTTTTCACGTATTTTCCGATCAACATTTGTTTCAGCTCACTGAAGATAAAAAACGTCTTTTCAAGGCTTGTAATGGGGCTGAGTGCAAAGGTATGGTCATTTAGGCGCCATTTTGATGTTTGCGTAATCAATACACAACTTCCAATGCAAGTGTCTATGATCGTACAATAGTAAAATAACCCAACCAAGGGTTGGGATCATTCCCACTGGGAGTGGTTTTGAGAATTAATAGAAAAATAAAATTAAGTTCTAATTAGTCATAGCAAAACACATTAACGATTAAAAAAATTTAAATTAAAGGGGGACACAAAAGTGTCAATTAACAATGGGGTTTTTATCACAAGTAAGCAAAAATAACGAAAATACACAAAAAAAAATACTAATCAAGGAGACGGGATTCTTGGGATATGATAGGAATATCGGGTAGACTAAATCATTAGGTACATGATTTTGGTAGTAAGTTCTTTGAATCTTTGTGACTAGGCTAGACTTTAAAGGGGATAAGATCTCTCTCGAGCAACTTACCCCGTATCAAGTGGGTTCCTCTCGGACAACCACTTGCCGCATGAAGAACAACCTTCTCCTTAACACACTCACTCTCTCGAGCTGAGTGTGTGGACGTGGGACTAGGGTTCACTCTCTCGAGCTGAACCTCATGTCGACCCACTCACACAGACCATCAATTTAGTAGTCTTAGTTTTACGTCCTCTCTCTCAAGCAGGTTGAAAACACAAAGTGAAATCGTATTTGCAACTACAATTTCACTAAGTTCCACAACAACTACTAAACGAAATCACTTCGAAACAGCAAATAAACCACCAACAAGCAAGACCCAACAACTAATCTAACCCATATTCACAAAATCATACCCCAAGAATTGGGGTTTTAGCTAGACATGCTAGAGAGATAGAAATTTATACGAAAATGAGCTTGTATTCAAATGGGTATGAAGATTTAAGTCTCAAAACAAGTCAAGAGTGAAGAATCCAAAAGACCCAAGTCCAAAATTACCTTGGAGTTAAAACCCTTTGAATCTTCAAGTCTTCAAAACCCTTCTAAACTTAGAGCGAAAATAAGAAAAAGTACTATTATATATGAAAATTATATTAATTGTTCGACTCTTAAAACTACAACTCTAACTACTATTTATAGTTTTCACAGATTTGTGCTGCAACGGATCATTCGGCGACATTAGTCGGAATCGCTGATCAACTCGGCGATTCGTCTTTTGGTGTAGTTCATCGCCATCCTACACCAGCTTTAAGCATCGTCGTGCTCTGGGTCATTGGGCGACATGGTACTGCTTCGCGGAACTTCTCGGTGATGCGCCGACTGCACCTTTTTCTGCCGACTTGATCCTTTCCTTCAGGGCTTAGCACACTGGAACAAAAGGCAAAGTAAGACCCTTCGGCGACTCTCCAAGTGGACTTGGCGATCCTCATGCCTTCATTTCAGCCTTTTGGTTCCTTTTTGTGACGTAGTGTCCATGCCTTCCTTCAAACTTCAAATACCTGAAACTTAAGGGTTTTCATCAGATATTGAGATAAAACAAGCATTTGAGGACACTAATTCTATCAAAATGTAGCCCTAAGTGAGTCCAATTTGTGGACTCATAAATTTTCCTATCAACATTTGTTTCGGCTCACTCAAGATCAAAAAGGTCTTTTCAAGGCTTGTAATGGGGCTGAGTGCAAAGGTATGGTCATTTAGGCTCAGTGATTTTTATCCTCATGAAATGTGGTACTCATAACACTTCCTTTCCTTTTCCTTCATCATTTTTGCTGGTGCTCATAAGTCATCCCATTATTTACTTCCCATGGATTTAATTTTTGGAAACCCCATTTTCTTTATATTTTCATACTTTATTCCTAAACTTCTTCATTCTTTTCCTTTTTCTTTCTTTCTTTGCTCTCTCTTTTTCTTTGTATGGAGGGGTTCCATTCTTTTCAAAACCATGGGTAAGTGGGACTTTCTTGCACTTCTTGAATTATCCTTTATTTTCACCACACCCCCAAATTAGGCTTTTGGCCTAAGTTGGCTATTCAACTAACCACAACTTCATGAGGATTATGGGTAATGGATAAAGAAAGGTTATGTTTGCATCATGTTTCTTCCAAGGAAAGGTAAGGTTCAAGGGGTGTTAAAAAGAGGTTCACACAAGCTCACAAGGTAGGCCACAAAGAGGTATACGTCATATTGGCTCACACTCTTTAAAGTTGCCTAAGATCATATCAATAAATAGCCTTACTTAGTCGACCGGACCAACGGGGAAAATTCTAGGATCTACCATGCATAATTTGAAGTAAGCTCATCACACTAGGCATTGACACTACAGTCAAACAAGACTCCACACTTTCGCTAGTGTGCAATGATCATCACAATAGACTCAATTCGATACTAGGCTAGTCATAATGAGATGCAAAGAGTTCACATATTGTCTATGCAACTTTATTTGGCCTCATCATAGCCGCACATTCATGTTCGTTTGATTAAGAGAACTATTCAAGTCATCGGTATTGATCAGAACCGAGACTCAAAGTTTGCGAAAGAACAGCCACATTCAATCACACAAGGGGTGACAAAAGTTTTTCGGAAGGGTCAAAATCATTTGCAATTTAAAATGCGGAGCGACAAACTCAAACATCCACTAAAAAGTAGTGTAATAACACAGTAATAGCTCATAACCCAAAATATATAATCAAAATAAATATGCACAAATGTGGGCTTCACCCCACCACAAACAAAAAACATTTGTCCTCAAATGCGAATGAAATTATCCAAAAGTAAAAGTAAGTAAGATAGAGAGGGAGGTAAAGAAAGGTCCTGTCTACACAGTTGCTCCATCTGTTGGGGCCTCAATGCCCGGTGTAGTGGTCTGAGTATGGGCATCAGTGCCCAGAAACGGTTGCACAACCGTCTCTACAAGATATGGAAAATCTCTAAATATTCTCGCATCTCAGTTATCTCTCATTTCCTCATCATGTGCTGCTCTTAGCTCCTCGTCGGTCTCTGTATCCGACTGCTCATATGTTGTGCCATCCCTTTGCACTTCTCCGGTGGTAGCCGAATAAATCCCCGAGGTTTCAGGAGCATCCTTGTCATCTGCACCTTGAATCAATGAAGTGAAGTCGGTAGACTTCAAATAGGCTACGTCCTTCCTTAAATTTGCTACTTTTGCTTTCAAAGCCGAAACCTCAGATGTCTCCCCCTGTCTGCTATCACAAGTAGTGACTCTAGTAGCCAGATTATCAACAGAAGCCCTAAGGGGGGTCAGTGCAGCTAAGATAGCACTGCTAATCATCCTTGGGATGGATCTCTCAAATCGAGTCACCCTCACATCAACTGAATAGGCCAGATTCCCCATTTTAGGATCATCGCCTGAGTAATCTTAGCGGGCTGGGAGGATGATGAAACACCTAGGACTTGTGAAGAAGAGGAAGGGGCAGGTGTACTTGAAGGCTCAGACGCCGAAGTCGGCGAAGATGCCTCTGCTTGTAACGTGTCAACGTCGACCTCTGAGGAAGTATCTGCCGTAGCTGCTCTCTTTCTGTCAACCTCCTCTCATGTGTACTCGGTCTCAATACACCGGATGTCAGTGGAGGAAGATGGGGTGATCTCAATATCCCTCGTAGTGTCCCGAGGTACTCCAGAACACTGGCACAACTCGGTGATCAAGACTGGAAATGGCAGAGAAGTCATCTTCTGTTTGGCTCTCATGGCCATCTCATGTGAAATCAGAAGTCCCTGGTGAATGCAACTCCTAGACATGATAGAACCAAAGCAAGCTGCCTTAGGATGGTGCAAAATGGACTCTTTCTGGGATGGTATTATGGTGCTGCTGATGAAGCCAAACTAGAACCTGGCAGCAATGTTCAAGTCCCTCTTCTCAATAGGGGCTCCAACCCTATCCACCTCGGGGTGGTGTCAGAAATCAAAGGAGCCAACCAAACTTTCAAATCATCTAGGGACTGAACAATAGGCAACCCCTCGTAAGGAAGTAAAGAGTGCAGCGGTCTACCCAATACAATGTTAATATACTCGCTTGGCACTCAACTTTCTTGCCTTTGACCATGACCGACTTTACCGGTCTAAACTTGCTTGCCTTCTTCTTGTTCTTGGGCACCAACTCCCCATAAGCTGTGTAAAATTCCCTAACCCAAGAAGGAATGTAAGGGACTAGTGCCCTTGTGAACTGCTCAAATTCATAGTATCGGAGGGTGTCTATCATATCGGGATACTTTCCTTCGAGGCCTTCCATAGATAATAGTTTCTTCTCTAGGATGGTTCGTACCCCATCACCTTTCAATCTGTGTAGTAGTCTAGGTGGAGGAATGATAGGGGGTGCATGGGCCACTGGAGGTGCCTGAGCTGGCACTGAATCTGTTTCAGGAGGGGTGGCAGCTGCGGGAACTCTGGTGGGCGAGGATTGAGATCTAGCCTGGTGTCTACTCCTTCGATGAGTCAAAGGCTCCTCGTCTTCTGGTTCCGAAAATTCCACCTGGGTTTCAATAACAACTCTTTTCCTAGCTATGTGTTTCTTCCTTTTGCCTTTATCTCCAAGTGGGAGTTCTTCTCCTTTCCTCTTTGGAGGATTTGACCCCCATCATTTATGGTTATGCCCTTTGCTTTCTTCTGAGGTTGCATGGTTAGATTTGTAAGTACCATGTTGCAATTCTTGCAATTAAAGGGAATTTTCAGTTGATTGGCTCATGAGGATCCTCACGAACATCTTCAAAACTTCGTGGACATGTGCGGACAATTCTCTATCAAGAACATCTCTGAGGAGCCAGTTCGATTAAGGCTATTCCCTTTCTCATTGATGGGAGAGGTGTGCAAGTGGCTGGCGGAGTTTCCTCGCGAATCCATCACTTCTTGGGAGGAGTTGGTAACCGCATTTAATGTGCAATTTTTTCCTCCTTCGAAGATGATGACTTTTCGGGATAGCATCCAAAGTTTTAACCGTTTGGAGGGCGATCCAATCCATGAGACTTGGCTGCAATTTAAAAAGTTGGTGCTACAATGCCCGACTCATTGTCTGCCCGACAATGTCTGGCTACAATACTTTTACCGAAGCCTGGATTCGATAAACAAAGGTGTCATTGATCATGTTTCACCTGGAGACGTGATGCAGCAACCATGTGCAGTAGTAGCTCAACTCTTAAATGACATGACGACCATCAATAGGGCATGGTACACTCGTGAAGACCAAGATTCTCCTCTCACATTCAAGCTATCTAAGGAGCAGATGGAAAAAGATAACGAGAGAGACCAAAACATGACCAAGATCATGACACAACTTGACATCTTATCTAAAAATGTCATGGGGGCTGGTGCTCGTGGTGTCAACGCTGTGGGGGTCGGGTGTGCAAATCCTGAGGAGGAAAAATTTGAAGCCTTGTATAATGATAAAGTGAACTTCCTAGCCAACCAAGACGGTGGTTATCGTTCAAACTACCCAAGGCAGGGTGGTAACCAAGGTTGGGCTAGAGATGAAGGCTGGAAAGATCATGAATGGAGAGACCGTAATCCCAATTAGAAGGATGGGGAGAAGGACATGTATGTGCCTCCCCACGAGCGCCAAAAGCCAAAGGATGCGGAAGGCGGTTGGTCTGAGGATATGCTTTCTCGTATTGTCAACAAATTTGAGGGATCAGACAAGACCTTAAAAGAGATGAAAGAAGATGTGTCAACCCTTAACCAGACTGTTACCTCCCATTCCATTTCGATCAAGCAATTAGAAACCCAGATGGGTCAGATTTTGTCGCATTTGAATCCGCGACAGAAAGGGGGATATCTTAGTGACACTATGGCAAACCCCAAGAATGAAATGTGATGGTGAACCTGCGTCGTGCCACAATGATAACTAAGGTGTTGTTTGAGAGGCAACCCAAAACCCCTTTATTGCTTTATTTTTCTCTGAGAAAATAATGGTGTGTTAATTGTGCAGATGGATGTATGGAGAGCGAATAAAAAGTGTAGATTGGCGAGCTACAGGTTCATTCTGTGAATCACCATAGTGTTCAACGACCCCAAACCAGACCGCCGTTAGACTCAGACCAATTTACATTGGAGACTGTAAAACTCGGTGACCTCAGGAATCTCTTGGCGAATCGTCGATCATGTCAACAAATCGCCGATCATGTCGGCGATCTCGATGGAGATTGCCGTTTGGACTCCCACAATACATGGAGGTTCTGTAAAATTTGGCGAGGCAAATGACTACTTGACGTTACGCCGAATAGTTCAGCGATCGGAACTAATGTCGCTGAATGGGCAAAAACTAGACGATTTTTCAAGCCAAAGGTTTAAAAGTTTCAAACTCATTCCCTCTTCCTCACCTTTTCATCTTCCAAAAATCACACCTACACTCTAGTTTTACATACCTTGCATTGTTAGAATATTGTTAGTGTTGATTTGTGCTCGAAGTTGGATTACATTGCCTCCTAGCATCTCGATACCCATTTAGATGACATAAAAGGTTTGTCTTCCCTAATCCCATGATTACTTTCGCACAAGTTGTGCTTACATGCAATGATATTACTTTGATAGCATGTGCTGGTCATCTCTGGTAGGATTTGAATATTTGTTTGCCCGTTATGTTCGCAAATTTTACCCGTACTAAGTTAAATAGTTAATCCTGACTGTTGCGATTTAAATTGAATGAAAAATTGTGGGTTGTGCATGATTGCTAATGGGTCTAAGCCTAATTTGATTTTTGCATGTCTTAATTTTGTTTTCGAGGGTTGCGGGGCTGAATTCGAGAAGTTGGGTCAAAAGCAGGCATGTTGGAACATTTGGCGAGCTTGGTCGAGCTCGCCGAATCACTCAGTGGTTCGCCTACAATCTCCATCTCGCCTTTAATTTAATTCCAAATATGATGTTGAGTTCTGTAACTTTCGGTGAGAAGCATGTGTCACCGAACGCATTCAGCGCCTCGCCGAAAGATTTCTTGTTCACCTTTTGTTTGCACCCTTGTATTCTCTATGCACTGCACTTGACGAACCGCCTAAGTAGTTGCGCACTTCGCCAACTGGTTCAGAAATGGCTAGACCAAAAGTAGCTGGAAGAGATGTGACACCCCGACAAATAAGAGCGAAAAAATTCAGGAAAAATACAAAGGCAATAAATCCTCCCAAAATGGATAATGAGGGCAAGAAGCCCAGTGCCAGCAAGAGAACAAATCCCCAAGACCCCACTGTTCCCTCATGGAGACGTGGATTCTTCACAGCTATCCACTACTTTTTGGCACCTCATGACTTGAACAATCTTAGTAAATCAACTGCCACTGAACCTTCTGAAGAGGATCTGGGGACCGTTATCAAATCTCAGACAGATGCACCGGGCACTGAGGCCCCGACAAAAGGAGAGTCTGCGTAGACATGACCTTTCTCTTTCTCCATCTCTATTTTACTTTATTTTACATTCAGGATATTATGTTATTTGCATTTAAGGACAAATGCTTTTTATTTGTGGTGGGGTGAGGCTTTCCTTTTGTGTGCTATTTGTTACGCGTGTTTTTATGTATATGTTTGGGCTTTTCTGTTTAAATTTGTGTTTGATATACTGTTTATGTGGATGTTTGAGCTTGTGGCTCCTTTTATTTTAAATTGCAAAAATGATTTTGACCCGTTTGAATTGTTTTGCCACCCCTTCTGTGTTGAATGTGGTTGTTCTTTTGCAAAATTTGAGTCTCGGTTCCGATCAATACCGATGACTTGAATAGTGCTCTCAATCAAACGAACATGAATATGCAGCTATGATTAGGCCAAATGAAGTTGCATAGACAGTATGTGAACTTTTTGCATCTCGTTACGACTAGCCTAGTATCAAATTGAGTCTCTTGTGATGATCATTGCACACTAGCGAAAGTGTAGTCTTGTTTTACCATAGTGTAAGTGCCTAGTGTGATGAGATTACTTTGAACCATGCATGATAGATCCTAGAATTTTCCCCGTTTGTCCGATCTACTAAGTAAGGCTATCTCTTGATATGATCTTAGGCAACTTCGAAGAGTGTAAGCCAATTTGGCATATACCTCTTTGTGACCTACCTTGTGAGTGTGTGAACCTCTCTTGAACAACCCTTGAGCCTTACCTTTATTTGGGATAATGTAACCTTCCTTGATCCATTACCCATAATCCTCATGAAGTTATGGTTAGTTGAGTAGCCAACTTAGGCTGGCTGTGGTAAAAAGAAAGGGTAAATCAAGAAGTGAAAGAAAGTCCTTCTAACCCATGGTGATAAGAAAAATGGAACCCCTCCATATAAAAAAAAGAAGAGAGAAAAATAAAAATAATGAAAAAGAAAAGTGGTGGAATAAAGTTGAAAATTACAAAAGAAAATGGGGTTTCCAAACAATCCATGGAAAGGGAATAATAGGAGAACTTATGAGCACTAAAGAGAATGATGAAGGAAAAGGAAATGAAGTGTTGTGAGTACCAAAATTCATGAGGATGAAAGTCACTGAGCCTAAATGACCATACCTTTACACTCAACCCCATTACAAGCTTTGAAAAGACCTTTTTGATCTTGAGTGCGATGAAATAATAGTTGATCAGAAAATACGAGCAAACTTATGGGTGAAAGCTTGCATTGTGTTCTTCCTTGTGAGAGTGATCGTTGCATTTGATTCCGGAACTTTAAATGATTAAACCTTTGTGTGTGAAATTGGAATCATTTCTTGTGTGAGGGAATTTGAACACTTTGGTAGAGCTTGAACCTGCATTTGAAGCAAGTATTGTGAACATGAGATTCTTTGGTATTGGTATGTCACAACTTGAATCTTTGGGTACACATTTGATCTTTGCATAATTAAATTGAGTCTTGTTGTGTGCATTCATGATTGAGTCTTGTGTAGCACTGTTTGAGACCTCCTTTTTGAACGACTGAACTTGAGTTTGCTTGAGGACAAGCAAAAATTTAAGTTGGGGGTGTTGATGAGTCCACAAATTGGACTCATTTAGGGCTATATTTTAATAGAATTAGTGTCCTCAAATGCATGTTTTATCTCAATATCTGATGAAAACCCTTAAGTTTTAGGTATTTAGAGTTTGAGGGAAAGCATGGACACTACTTAGCATAAAGGAACCAAGGCAGTTGAAAAGAACGAAGAAATGAAGATCTGCGGATCGCCGAATCCATACGGCGAATTGCAAAAAGATCTTAGTCTCGCCTTTCGCTCCAATATGGTGATCCCTAAAGGAAATGATCAAATCGACGGTGAAAAAGAGAAGTCGACGTATCGCGAGCAGTTCTGCGAAGCAGTACTCTGTCGCCCAATGATCGATGCTGAAGGTTAACGCAAGACGGCGATGAACTATACGAAAGGGCGAATCGCCTAGTTGATCGGCAATTCCGACTTATGTCGCCAAGTGATCAGATGCAGTACATATTTTTGAAAATTATAAATACTCGTTGAGAATAATTATTTTAAGAAAGAGAATTTTTTGAGCTTTGAACAATAATATATTTGAGACTTAGCTTCTATTTTTGAGTTCTAAGTTTGGAGAGGGTTTTGAAAAACTTGAAGATTCCAAGGGTTTCAACTCCAAGGTTTTGGACTTGGGTCTTTTGGCTTTTTCACTCTTGACTTGTTTTGAGATTTAAATCTTCATACCCATTTGAATGCAAGCTCATTTTGGTATAAGTTTGTATCTCTTTAGCATGTCTAGCTAAAACCCCAATTCTTGGGGTGTGATTTTGTGAATATGTGTTAGATTAGTTGTTGGGTCTTGCTTGTTGGTGGTATATTTGCTGTTTTGATGTGATTTCGTTTAGTAGTTGTGGTTGAACTTAATGAAATTGTAGTTGCAAATACGATTTCACCTTTGTGTTTTGACTTGCTCGAGAGAGAGGACTTAAAACTAAGACTACTAAATTGATGGTCAGTGTGAGTGGGTCGACATGAGGTTTAGCTCGAGAGAGTGAACCCTAGTCCCATATCCACACACTCAGCTCGAGAAAGTGAGTGGGTTAAGGCGGAGGCTGTGCTTCAAGCGGAGAGTGGGTGTCCGAGAGGAACCCACTTGAAATGGGGTAAGTTGCTCGAGAGAGAGCTTATTCCCTCTAAAGTCTATCCTAGTCACAAATATTCAATGGATTCACTATTAAAAGTATGTACCCAATGATTTGTCTATCCTGTATTCCTATCACATCCCAAGAATCCCATCTCCTTGATTAGTACTTATTGTATTTTCACTGTTTTTGCTTACTTGTGACAAAACCCCCATTGTTAATTGACACTTTTGTGTCCCCCTTTAATTTACAATGTTTTTCATCATTAATGCTTTCAGCTATGACTAATAAGAACTAATTTTTATTTTTCTACTAATTCTCAAAACCACTCCCTGTGGGAACGATCCCAACCCTTGGTTGGGTTATTATACTATTGTACGATTGTAGACACCTGCATTGGAAGTTGTGTCTTGATTACGCAAACATCAGTGATCTTTTGGAGAATGATTTGGAGAGTGTCCTTGACACGATTGTTCTCCCTGTCTCTAGACTGTTTCCGCTCATGAGGGGGTATGTGCCTCTCTTGGCTCTTGCACTGGTTTTCCACCTCTGATATTTTGGTGGCCAACTCTTTTAGCTGAGTTACCAGTGCGGTTAACTTGAAGTCCTTCTCGACTTCTTGACTCATCTTAGCCTAGTTGTAACCATTTCCCTCAGCCATGTTCAAGGTATCTGCCTACATCAACAACTTCAGAGCAAAACAAAACTAAAAATAAAGTTAGTAAACTACGGCTATCAAATGCAAAATTTGTCTTAACCAAAAAGTTTCAGGTAACACCACTCCTCGGCAGCGGCACCATTTTGATATTTGCGTAATCAAGACACAACTTCTAATGCAAGTGTCTACAATCATACAATAGTAAAGTAACGCAACCAAGGGTTGGGGTCGAGTCCCAAGGGAGCGGTTCCTGAAAATTAGTGGTTAAGCGCGAAAGTGTTAAAGCTAACTGTAGCTAAAGACTTTAGCGAATAAAAACATGACAAATTAAAGGGTTTGACATGAGTGTCAATTATCAATGGGGGGGGGGGGTGTTGTAAACAAGTAAAGAGCAAAATCAACAAAAATAAAGAGAGATACGAATATGGAGACGGGAATCTTGTGATGTGATAGGAATACGGGCTAAACTAGACTATTGGGTACATGCTTTTGATATTAAATTCATTGAATATTTGTGACTAGGCTAGACTATAGTGGGGTAAATTCTCCCTCGAGCAACTTACCTCGAATCAACTTGGTTTCTCTAGAACATGGGGTTGCCGCTTTAAGCACAACCTCCGCCTTAGCCTACTCACTCTCTCGAGCTGAGTGTGTTGGAGAAGGGCTAGGGTTCAGTCTCTTGAACTGAACCTCATATCGACCCAATCCCACCGACCATCAATTTAGTAGTCTTAGTTTTACGACCTCTCTTTCGAGCAAGCCGAAAACACAAAGGTGAAATCGTATTTGCAATTAAAATTTCATTAAGTTCCACCATAACTACTAAATGAAATCACATCTAAACAACAAACAAACCATCAACAAGCAAGACCCAACATATAATCTAACCCATATTCACAAAATCACACCCCAAGAATTGGGGTTTTAGCTAGACATGTAAAAGAGATAAAAAATTATACCAATCTCAGTTTCCATCAATGGGTATGCAATATTAAGTCTTAAAACAAGTCAAGAGTGAAGAATCTACAAGACCCAAGTCCAAAATCTTGGAGTTGAAACCCTTTGAATCTTCAAGTTCTTTAAAACCCTCTCCAAACTTAGAGAGAATATTGTCTCTCAAAATTGTATTCTAAACTTAATACAACTACAACTGACTACTATGAATAAAAGCTGAACCAGTATTTATAGTTTTCATAAAATGTGCTGCGAATGAACCATTCAGCGCAGATAGTCGGGATTGACATACACTCGGTGATCCACCCTTTGGTCTGCTTCATCGCCTTTCAGCTCTTGCCTTCAGCATCTTCGCGTCCTGGATCATTGGGCGGTATAGTACTGCTTCACAGAACTTCTCAACGACATGTCGACTGCTCCATTTCACCGCTGATTTGATCATTTCCTTCAGGGCTCAGCACACTGAAACAAAAGGCGAGGATAAGACCTTTTGGCGACTCGCCGAATGGGTTCGGCGATTCCCAGATCTTCATTTCTTTGTTCTTTCATCTGCATTCGTTTCATTTTGATAAGTAGTGTCCATGCTTTCCCTCAAACTCCAAATACCTGAAACTTAAGGGTTTTCATCAGATATTGAGACAAAATATGCATTTGAGGACACTAATTCTATCAAAACATATCCCTAAATGAGTCCAATATATGGACTCATCAGGGTTATGGTGTGGTTTACTTATGTCATGAATATGTATGAATCCATGTATGCATGATATGAGTTGGTTTTAGGAATGAATTTCTTATTATGATCTATGAACATGATGTTTTTGTAACACCCCATATTTTAGTTAGTTGAACTAGTGAGTTCTAGAGTCTTTGGAAAGAGTTTTGGTGCGTCGTATTAGGGTTAAAATCAAAATAAATGGCTCCCATGATTAGAATAACATGTTTAGGGGTTAAACGTCCGGGTACGACTCCCCAAGGACCACCCAAGGGGTCCCCCAAAACAGTCCCCCAAAACAGTCAAAAAGTGTGACCTACGGTTGCAATCCACACCCCTAAGATCAACCTACGCCCCTTAGGTCATGGGCGTGGATCAAGCCTGCACAGGCCTGCAAAATATGAGTCTCTGACCCAAACCACGACACCAAACCATGGACATTAGATCAATCTACGGTACGTAGATGGTGAAGTCGTAGAAACTGCTAGTTTTTCAGTTTTAGTTTTTAAGTTATTGTTTAGGGGTTAGTTTAGTAATTAGTTTAGGGGTTAGGAGAGGTGATTAGTTAGTTAATTTACCTCCTATAAATAGTTAATAGACGCTAAAATAATCACTTAAACTCATTCATCTAAGACCCCCAAATTACTCCCCAACAAATCCTCTATCTAGAAGAAAGGAAGAAGAAGAAGAAGAGGGGCGACATCTAGGTCGTTTCTCCATTGATTTCAAGCTTGGTTTAGGACATTTATCTAAAGTATGTGAAACTTATTCATATATGGGTTCTTCCAAGCATAGAGCCCCTCTAGTGTTCAAAAGTATAAATAGACTTAGACATGCTTAGAATAGTATCTCATAGGATCCATGCTAGTAATGAACCTAGACATGCTAAGTATAGTATATCATACGGTTCAATCTAATAGTGAACTATGATGTGCTTAAGAGAGTACCTGCTAGTGTTCTAACGCTAAACGAGAGGAACTAGGTTCCAAACCAAGAAGCATTAGTATGAGAACTTAAAAGTAGTACTTAGCATGAGTAGTATTATGGGATTCTACTTGTGCATTGCACAACTATGAATTAGGGTCATTCAAGAAAGAAGTTCTTATGAGGGATGTATTCCTAGTTAGGGTTGTGCTATAGTTGCGTCCCATGATATGCTTGACTAAGGATGGTAGTTCCCTTGTCCACACGAAGTAAGTTAATAGTAATACTAAAGGAGGGTGGATATGACTAGGATGACTTCAAGGTGATGCTTAGTGTGAAGGGTAGTATGGGATGCCTTTCATGTAGTGCACAAGTGTGACTTGGGGTTACTTAGGAGTATGGTGCCCTTGTGATAGAAGAGATAAATGACTTAGACTATGGTTGTAGACTATGATTAAGTTGACCAAAAAGGGATACTTGGCTTGGGTAGTATTATGGGATACTATTCTTGCTTTGCACTTGTATGCTTTTGAGGTTACTTGAGAATGGTGCTATTATGGTATAGATGGCTATGAGTAAATGATGCTTATATGATTATGACTTATCTCCTATGCTCATTTATTATGTCTTATTTTGACTTACGAATCTATGATGCTTTAGTTGGAGATTATGCTATGAATATGTTATTATCTCTTATGTTTATGTCTTATGTTGACTAACCATCTTGAGATGCTCTTATATTGTGTGCTAGCTTTCATACTTGGTACATTTTGTACTAACGCATATTGACTATATTCTAATCAAATGTAGGATATTGGGAGATTGAATTACTTGGAGGCTAGGTTCCTAAGTGCAAGAAGACTTAAAGATTTGGTGAGTCCTCATAGCTTCGAGGACAAACCCCTTTTGTTCCTTTATGTATTTTCTTCTGTTTAAGATTTCATATGGGCTGCGTCCCAAAACATTTATTCATGTTATTCATAGATGGTTTTGAGACAAAGATGTTAGTAAAGACTTCTACTTTTATGAAATGCTTTTTTGATTGTATGTTTAAAGAAAGTTTTAAATTCTCCCGTCTTTCTATGATTTTATGTTATGAGTATGCTAAAGACTTGTATGCGACCCCTTCGGGGTCAAGTACGTCGGTCATGTCTAGGCGGTACCCCTGGGTCATGACAAACTTGGTATCAGAGTATAAGGTTTTGGGATAAATTTTAGGATGTCTCAAACCACGTCTATGTATAGTCTTATTCATGGGTGTGAGTCGCGACACATTTTTGAATAGGAGGCTATTGGATGATTAGGAAATGTCTGACTTCTTCATTCTCCTAGTTGTGCCATAGAGTTTGGCTTTAGTAGGCCCTTCTTCTAATCCTTGCTCATTGTTTTCCAGGGTATGGCTAATACAAGGGCTAATGCTAGGAGAGTTGAGGAAGGTGATGAGGATCAAGAAGTTCCTATTCAAGTTTCACACCAAGATCCTCCTCAAGTTCCTAATGAAGTGGGGACTATGAGTAATGTGGAGATAAGGGCGGCTCTCCAAATATTGACTCAAGCCATGACGGCCCAAGTCAATTGGGAAGTAGTTGCTCCGGCCAATAATGTGAATACGAGTGCCTTGAGAGTAAGAGAGTTCTTGAGGATGAACCCTCTGGAGTTTTATGGCTCGAAGTGGAGGAAGATCCTCAAAGTTTCATAGATTAGGTGTATAAGGTGCTTTCCATCATGGGCTTGACTACAGTAGAGAAAGAGGAACTAGCCGCTTACAAATTGAGGGACATAGCACAAATTTGGTATGAACAATGGAAAGATATTAAGCCGGTAGAAGTGGACCTAGTAGAGTGGGAAGGGTTCAATGAAGCATTCCTAGATAGGTTCTTTCCCCTAGAGTTGAGGGAACGAAAGATGCAAGAATTTATTAACCTTCGTCAAGGAGGTATGAGTGTGAAGGTGTATGCCCTTAAGTTCACCCAACTATCCAACTATGCTCTAACTTTAGTGGAAGACTCGAGGGCTAGAATGATTAAGTTTGTGATGGGAGTGTTCGAATTAGTGGAGAATGAGTGTCGTTCAACAATGCTTATCCCTAGTATGAACATTTTAAGTCTTATGGTTCATGCCGAACAAATTGAGGAGCAAAAGCTCAAGAAGATGAATAGGGAGGTAAAGAGGGCTAGGACCAATGATAGCAACCTTTCTAATGCTAAGTCCGATGGACAAGATAGGCCTAGGACTAAACCAAAGTATTCCGACCAAGATTCTTCCAAGTCTACTTTCTCCAAGTGTGGGAGGAGTCATTATGGAAAGTGCCTAGCCATCATGGATGGTTGGTATGGATGTGGAAAGAAGGGACACAAAGTGAGAGATTGCTCGGTCCTTAAAGCTAAAGAAAGAGAGGGTAAGAAAGTTGACTCTAGTGGTATTGATGAGGAGACTCAAAAGAAGAATATGTTTTATGCTCTCCAATCTAGAGAAGATCAAGAGTGATCTCCTCATGTACCTTTGCGGTATGTGTTTCATGCTTTAGTAAATTTCTGGATTTCTTGTCTTTTGTGACTTGTTATGTTGGACTTTGAAGTTGTTTTAGTATGCATGATGTTTAGAAAGGTTTGTGTAGGCTTACTCCCAAGTGGGGGATAGTGTGCCTATCTAGTAGGGTTATTGTGTGCCTTATGTGTTGCCATGATCTCCTTATATGCATGTTTATGAAAATGCTTAAGTTTTGTAAGAAATGATTTATATGCATTAGTAGTCTCATGAGGTAGTGCTTTGAATAGGATTGCACATGAACTTCATAAGTTGATTATGAGCATGCCTAGTTTGTGGGTTTGAAGTTCTTCTTTGATTATGTGCATTAGATGTAATTCATGCATAATGGGATGCTAAGTTATATTTTAGACTTTAAGATGTATTTAAAGTGTCATTCGAGGATGAATGTTCCCAAATGGGGGATAATGTAACACCCCATATTTTAGTTAGTTGAACTAGTGAGTTCTAGAGTCTTTGGAAAGTGTTTTGGTGTGTCGTATTAGGGTTAAAATCAAAATAAATGGCTCCCGTACTTAGACTGACATGTTTAGGGTTTAAACGTTCGGGTACGACTCCCCAAGGACCACCCAAGGGGTCCTTGAGGAGGACCCAAAACAGTCCCCCAAAACTGTCAAAAAGTGTGACCTACGGTTGCAATCCACTCCCCTTAGATCAACCTATGCCCCACAGGTCATGGGCGTGGATCAGGCCTGCACAAGCCTGAAAAATATGAATCTCTTACCCAAACCACGAGACCAAACCATGGATAGTAGATCAATCTATGGTCTGTAGATGGTGAAGTCGAAGATGCTGCCAGTTTTTCAGTTTTAGTTTTTAAGTTAGTGTTTAGGGGTTAGTTTAGTAATTAGTTTAGGGGTTAGGAGGTGTGATTAGTTAATTAATTTACCTCCTATAAATAGTTAATAGACCCTAAACTAATTACTTGAACTCATTCATCTAAAGACCCCCAAATTACTCCCCAACAAATCCTCTCTCTAGAAGCAAGGAAGAAGAAGAAGAAGAGGGGAGGCATCTAGGATGTTTCTCCATTAATTTAAATATTGGTTTAGTGCATTGATATAAGGTATGTGAATCTTATTCATCTATGGGTTCTTCCACCCATAGAACCCCTCTAGTTTTCCCCCAATTTTGAAGAAAACCCCAATCTTGGCTAGAGTTTCTTCCAAAGTTTGGGTAGTGCTTGAATATGATTCCAAATGGTTGGATAGCATTCAATTATGAGTGATTTAGTTTTTCTTAGTGATATTATGATTTTTTAATATGATTCTATGGTGAACCCTAATCTAAATTAATGAATGTGATGTTTGTGGGCTTATGCCATTAAATGTGAAATTGATGGTTCAAGGTAATCTTCTAGAATTGAATTTATGAATATCAATTGTTCAATAATTGAAGTATGTAAACATGTATTGATACTAGATTGATGATTGTATCATCAATTATGAACTATAGTGCTTGAGGTTGGGACATGTGATGAATTGTGAATAGAAGTGCCTATGACTACGACTTGAGATTAGTTTGTCTTATGTTTTAAGTTGTTGTGATGGCTGTAGTTTTAGAGCTTGAAAGTATGAAGTGATAGAATCACTTGAACATGGATTGGTTGTCAAGGACATCCTTCCATGAGATATGAATGTTAGGCAAGGCTTACTAAGTAAACCTTGGGGTGTATGATTTGCTCCAAGTAGATATTGAAGATGAGATGGACTGTCACACAAGATAGGGTCCGGTCTCCAAGTAGAAAGGAGAACCACACCTAGTTGATGTGAGGACTATCCAAGTTAAAAAGGGGGAACTCTTACGTAGTAGAATGTGGGTTTTCCCAAAGTTAGGTCTCATGAGATGGGGGCCTTCACATAGTTGAGTTAAGGTTCCTAGTAGCAATCACCATATCCTATGAACTAAGACATGCTTGAGAAGCATCTCGTAGTGTTCTAAAAAGTATAATTTAACTAAGACATGCTTGAGAAGCATCTCATAGTGTTCTAAAGCATTATTGAACTAAGACTTACTTGAGAAGTACCTCATAGTGTTCAAAAGTATAAATGGACTTTAACATGCTTAGAGTAGTATCTCACAGGGTCCATGTTAGTAATGAACCTAGACATGCTAAGAGTAGTATCTCATAGGGTTCAATCTAATGGTGAACTAAGATGTGCTTAAGAGAGTACCTCCTAGTGTTCTAAAGCTAAACGAGAGGAACTAGGTTATTGCACAAGTATGACTTAGGGTCATTCAAGAAAGAAGTTCTTATGAGGGATGTATTCCTAGTTAGGGTTGTGCTATAGTTGTGTCCCATGATTTGCTTGACTCAGGATGGTAGTTCCCTTGTCCACACGAAGTAAGTTAATAGTAAGACCAAAGGAGGGTGGATATAACTAGGATGACTTCAAGGTGATGCTTAGTGTGAAGGGTAGTATGGGATGCCTTTCATGCATTGCACAAGTGTGCCTTGCGGTTACGTAGGAGTATGGTGCCATTGTGGTAGAAGAGATGAATGACTTAGACTATGGTTATAGACTATGATTAAGATGACCAAAAAGGGATACTTCGCTTGGGTAGTATTGTGGGATGCTATTATTGCTTTGCACTTGTATGCTTTTGAGGTTACTTGAGAATGGTGCTATTATGGTATAGATGGCTATGAGTAAATTATGATTATATGATTATGACTTATCTCCTATGCTCATTTATTATGTCTTATGTTGAATTACGAATCTATGATGCTTAAGTTGGAGGTTATACTATGAATATATTATTATCTCTTATGTTTATGTCTTATGTTAACTAACCATCTTGAGTTGCTCTTATATTGTGTGCTAGCTTTCATACTTGGTACAATTTGTACTAACGCATATTGCCTACATTCTAATCAAATGTAGGGTATTGTGAGATTGAGTTGCTTGGAGGCTAGGTTCCTAAGTACAAGAAGACTTGAAGATTTGGTGAGTCCTCATAGCTTCGATGACAAACCCCTTATTTTCCTTTATGTCTTTTCTTCTTTTTTAGACTTCATATGGGCGGCGTCCCAAAACATTTATTCATGTTATTCATAGATGGTTTTGAGACAAAGATGTTAGTAAAGACTTCCGCTTTTATGAAATACTTTTTCGATTATATGTTTAAAGAAAGTTTTAAATTCTCCTTTCTTTCTATGATTTTATGTTATGAGTATGCTAAGGGTTTGGATGCGACCACTTCAAGGTCAAGTACCCTGGTCATGTCTAGGGGGTACCCCTGGGTCGTGACAGTTTTCCTTGTCTATGATTGTTGGCTTGGATGAGGTTCAGTTAAGTTATGCATGACTATGGTAGCCTAAGGTGGCTTACAGTATGGCTTGACTTGGTGATTACTCTAAATGTGCATAATGACTTTTAACTTGATATAGGCTTGATTTCAACTAAATGTCCCTTTTTGCATGATTTAAGCATTTTATGCATGCTTCCATACTTAGTACAATTAATTGTGCTAACCCATTTTCTCTACATTTTCTTAGAAGTGTAGATTCTGATCGTTGAGGCACTATCTCCTTCCAAGTGAAGCTTGGGTTGACTATTCCCTAAGCTTGGTGAGTCCTCAAGTTCGAGGATGGATTATCCATTTCTTAGTTTCTATTGTATTTCGTATATTGAGAGTTTATTGATTTAAAGGGCAAAGTCCCAAACTTTGTATTCTAAATGTTTTAGCTGGGGAATGAGACAAGGTCTAGAATCTTATGATTTTCCTTTATGAAAATGAAGCTTGACTTCTATTGTAAAGGTTTTAAATTTTCCGCATCATTACCATGTCTTTATGTTATGATTATGCTAAGGGCTTCTATGAGACCCCTTCGGGGTCAAGTACGTCGTGTTACGTCTAGGGGGTACCCCTGGGTTGTGACAAACTTGGTATCTGAGCATAAGGTTTTGGGATGATATTTAGGGTGATGTCTCATGAACCACGTCTAGTAGAGTCTTGTTCATGAGTGTGAAGCGCGCCACACTTATGAATGAGGGGTTATAAGATGTTTAAGAACTCTCACTTCTTTGATTACACTTTAGTCGTGCCTTAGAGTTTTATCTCTATGAAGTCCTTTCCTAACCCTTTTCTTGTGCATATAGGAATATGAATACAAGAAGAACGGCCGCAAGAAGAGTGGAAAGGGAGATTGGTAATGATGGAGTTCCTCCCCAAGATCCTCAAGGTCCCCAAGATCCTCAAGATCCTCAAGATGAAGGGACTATGACTAATGTGGAGATTAGATCGGATCTCCAAACCTTGACCCATGTTCTAACGACTCAAGTCACTAGGGATGCTAGAGCTCATGGAACACCAATGAGAAAACTATTGCCTTAAGGTTGAGAGACTTCACGAGGATGAACCCTCCAAAGTTCTTTGGCTCTAAAGTGGGTGAAGACCCTCAAGAATTTGTGTAGGAGCTATATAAGATAGTGGAGGCTATGGAGGTAACCTCTAGGGAGAAGGCGGAGTTAGCCGGGTATCAATTAAAGGGTGTGGCCCAAGTGTGGCACACTCAATGAAAGGCAAAGAGGTCGGAAAGAGCGGGTCCCATAGATTGGGATGTTTTCAAAAAGGTGTTCCTTGATAAGTACTTTTCCCATGAAAAGAGGGAGGCTAAGGTGGAGGAATTCATCAACTTTCACCAAGGAAGTATAGGTGTTGAAGATTAATCTCTTCAGTTTACCGAATTGTCCAAGTATGCTCCATCCATGGTGGTGGAGCCAAGAGATGAGATGAGTAGGTACGTAACGGGTGTGTCTAGCTTGGTGAGGAAAGAAGGTCGTTTGGCTATGCTTCATGACAACATGGATATATCCCATCTTATGGTGTATGCTAAGAAAATTGAGGATTAAAAACTCCAAGAAAGGAATAGAGATTTGAAGAGGCCTAGCACCGATGATAGAAATTCTTCAAAGGGCAATTCCGAGGGTTAAGGGAAACCAAAGTTCAAGAGAAGGATTTCTAACCAAGGCTCCTCTAACCCTCCAAGAGTCAAGAGATATAAAGTGCCTAACCCTAAGCCTCAAGGAGGCAATGGTGGTGGATTTTCCATGACAAGGCCTACATGTGCCAAGTGTGGCAGGAGACATGAGGGCAAGTGTCTTATTGGAACGGATGGTTGTTTTCATTGTGGAAAGAGTGGTAATATGGTGAGAGATTTTCCCATGTTAAAATTTCAAGGCAGAGAGGGCAAGCAAGTCCTTCCAAGTGGCTCAAACTCTGATGATTCCAAGAAGAATTGCTTCTATGCTCTCCAATCCTGAAGTGATCAAGAGGGGTCCCCGAACTTTGTGACCGGTATGTTGCAAGTATTTTACATTGATGTTTATGCATTATTAGACCCCGGTGCCACTTTGTCTTTTGTTACTCCTTTTGTGGCTATGAAATTGATGTACTCCCCGATGTCTTAGAAGAATCTTTTTCGATTTATACCCCGATGGGTGACTTGGTTATAGCTAAAAGAGTTTATAGGAGTTGTCCCATCTCATTGTCCCATAGAGTCACATTGGTTGATTTGATAGAATTAGATATGTTTGACTTTGATGTTATATTGGGGATGGATTGGTTGCATGCTTGTTTTGCGTCCATTGATTGTAGAACCTGGGTAGTGAAGTTTTAATTTCCTAATGAGCCTACTTTGGAATGGAAAAGGGGGAACTCTACACCTAGAGGTCATTTTATTTCATGTCTAAAAGCTAGAAAAATCTCCAAGGGGTGCTTGTATCACATTGTCAGGGTTATGGACGTTGAGTCCGAGACTCCTTATTTGGAGTCGGTCCCCGTAGTGAGAGAGTATCCGGAAGTCTTCCCCGATGACTTGCTAGGTATTTCTCCCAAATGGGAAATAGACTTTGGCATTGATCTTTTACCTGATACTCAACCCATATCCATTCCCCCTTACCGGATGGCTCCGTCCGAATTGAAGGAATTAAAGGCACAACTCAAAGATTTGGTAGACAAGGGTTTTATTCAACCAAACATATCTCCATGGGATGCACCGATATTGTTTGTAAAGAAGAAAGATGGGTCCCTTAGGATGTGTATAGACTACTGCCAATTGAACAAGGTCACTATCAAGAATAAATACCTTCTCCTTAGGATTGACGATTTGTTTGACCAACTCCAAGGGGAGAGTTACTTTTCAAAGATTGACCTAAGGTCGGGCTACCATCAACTAAGGGTAAGAGGGGTTGACATTCCAAAAATGGCCATCCGAACAAGATATGGTCACTATGAATTCCTAGAGATGTCTTTTGGTTTGACCAACCCCCCGGCGGCCTCTATGGACCTTATGAATAGGGTGTTTAAACAATATCATGATTATTTTGTGATCATGCTTATTGATGATATTTTGATCTACTCTAAGAGTGAGGGTGATCACATGAAGCATTTGAGGATAGTATTGCAAGTCCTTAAAGACCAACAATTGTATTCTAAGTTTAGTAAGTGTGAGTTTTGGCTAAGGTCGGTTGCTTTCCTTGGTCATATTGTATCAATCATGGGTATAGAAGTTGATCCTAAGAAAATGGTTACGGTTAAGAGTTGGCCTAGATCCCTAAGTCCCGCCGACATTCGAAGCTTTTTGGGTTTTGGTTACTATAGGAGGTTTGTTGAGGGTTTCTCCTCTATCGCTTCTCCATTAATGTCCTTGACCCAAAAGAAGTCCAAATTTGAGGGGACGGAGGCTTGTGAGAAGAGCTTCCTAGAATTGAATGATAGACTCACATCCGCTCCGATGTTGACCTTACCGGAGGTACCAATGAGTTTGTAATATATTGTGATGCGTCTCGAGTGGGTTTGGGATGTGTTCTCATGCAACATGGTAATGTGATTGCCTACACTTCAAGGCAACTTAATCTTCATGAAAAGAATTATCCAACTCATGATCTCGAACTAGCGGCGGTGGTGTTTGCCTTGAAAATTTGGAGACACTACCTATATGGGGTCCATGTTGATGTATTCACCGACCACAAGAGTCTTCAATATGTATTTAACCAAAAAGACTTGAATCTCCGACAAAGGAGATGGTTAGAGATTTTGAAAGATTATGACATGAGTGTCCTATACCACCCAGGCAAAGCTAATGTGGTTGCGGATGCCTTAAGTAGATTGTCCATGGGTAGTGTGGTTCATGTAGAAGATGGGAAGAAGGAATTGGTTCGTGATGTGCATAGATTGACCCGACTAGGTGTCGAACTAGTAGATTCCACCAAGGGTGGATTCATGGTTAATCATAGTTTCGAAACATCCTTTGTGGTTGATGTGAAGTCTAAGCAACATCTTGATCCTATTTTGATGGAATCGAAAGAATCGGTTCTCAAAAAGTTCGTAGAGGCTTTCTCCCAAGGGGGAGATGGGGTGCTTAGGTACCAATGTAGATTATGTGTTCCGGATGTTGATGGCTTAAGGGAGAAAATTTTGGAAGTGGCTCATGGCTCGCATTATTCTATTCATCCGGAAGCCACCAAGATGTACCGTGATTTACGGGAAGTCTATTGGTGGAATGGCATGAAAAAGGATATAGCGGGTTTTGTGGCCAAATGTCTGAATTGCCAACAAGTCAAAGCCGAACACCAAAAACCAGGAGGTTTGTTCCAAGATATATATATTCCCACTTGGAAGTGGGAGGAGGTGAATATGGACTTTGTTGTGGGTTTGCCTCGCACTAAAAGGCAACATGATTCTGTTTGGGTCATCATTGATAGGATGACAAAATCAACCCATTTCATTCCCGTCAAGGTTACCTTTTCGGCGGAAGACTATGCTAAGTTGTATATCACGTAGGTAGTGAAGTTGCATGGGATCCTTTGTCTATCATATCGGATCGAGGTACTCAATTTACTTCACATTTTTGGAATGATTTCCAACAAGGGCTTGGTACCAATGTTAAACTTAGTACCGCTTTCCACCCTCAAAGAGATGGTCAAGCCGAATGCACCATTCAAACCTTAGAGGACATGTTGAGGGCTTGTGTGATTGATTTCAAGGGTAATTAGGATGACCACCTCCCATTAATCGAATTTGCCTACAACAATAGTTACCACTCTAGCATTGCTATGGCTCCGTTTGAAGCACTATATGGTAGGAGGTGTAGATCTCCGGTTGGTTGGTTTGAAGTAGGTGAGTTTGCTTTAATTGATCCCAAACTAGTGTATGATGCCATAAAAAAAGTTTGACTTATTAGTGAAAGGTTGAAAACGACTCAAAGTCGGCAAAAATCCTATGCCGATGTTAGGAGGAGGAATCTTTAATTTGAGGTTGGTGATTGGGTCTACTTGAAAATCTCACCTATGAAAGGTGTGATGAGGTTTGGCAAGAAGGGGAAGCTTAGTCCCCGGTATGTGGGCCCGTATCAAATCTTGAAACGTGTTGGAAAGGTGGCATATGAGTTAGATTTTCCAAGTGAGTTGGCTCCGGTTTACCCGGTGTTTCATGTCTCCATGCTCAAGAAGGGCACTGGTGATTCAGTGTCCATCCTTCCTTTAGAGGGTTTAGGAGTTGATGAGAACCTTTCTTATGAAGAAATTCCGGTTGAGATTTTGGACCGGCAAGTGAAGAGGTTGAGAAATAAGGAACTAGCCTCCTTTATGGTTCTATGGAGGAATCACTTAGTTGAGGGTGCTACATGGGAGGCCGAGGCCGATATGAAGTCCCGTTACCCTCATCTTTTTCCTTCTACTCCTATCCAAACTTGAGGTAAGTAATTCCTCTTAAAGTTTTGTGTTTTGGGAGTAATGTGTATGGTATGAGTTTTCCATGATTTCTTTTATTGTGCATAACCTTGTGAGGATTCATGTTAAAGCATAAATTGAGTTTTCATGATTTATATGTTCCTCATGTTAAATTGCATTTAGTATGATGATTGCATTTTTTACTTTATGAGGTGAAATGATGAACATGCTTAATGATGTATTGATGTGATGACATGTGGCTCTATATTGTTGTGTTGAGCTTGTATGAGTTGGAGAAGGTAGTTCCTCCCATGTTGATGTTAATTGATGAGTTTCGTGCATATTGGATTAGTATATGTAGTTCCTACTTTCTTATATTGCATTGGCCATGTTGTGAAAGGGAGTTGAGGTTTCCTCCTTTGAATTTGTGCATGATGTGATTATTGTATTTTTAGTTTTTGAACATTTTGATGTTTCATGCATGATGGGTTGTTAGTCTAGAGTTTCTAACATAGTTTGGTGTTTAGATCATCATTCGGGGACGAATGTTCCCAAGGGGGGGATAATGTAACACCCTGGAAATCTAATGACCTAAGTTAGAGCCTAACATGCAGTCTAGAGTCCTAAAAAGGGTAAACATCAAGGTAAGAGTCATAAAATTACTTCCCTAGGATAGCACTAGTGTTTTAGTCCCTAAATGTCAAGGCATGGCCCCCCCAAGGGTCCTTATTGAGGGCCAAGGGGCTGCTAAAAAACTGTCCAAAAACAATTTCATCCATGAAAGGAGAATCACGAGGTGTGGATTGACTCATGCCCCGTAGATGGGAGTCGTGAGTCAAGACTTAGCTCCCCCAAACCTCCCCAAAATCTCCTAGTCTCAATCCCAAATCAGGTTTGCACAGTACGGTCCGTGGACCATACCACACCCCGTAGATGGGGGCTCGTGGATGAGTCCTAGAGCAAGGCCAAGAGACCAGCCTCATACCCAATCCATGAGTGACCATATGGTCCGTGGATCATTCCACGCCCAGTAGATGGGGGCTCGTGGTTGAGGTTTGTAATGCTGTCAAGGAATCTCGATCAAGGGTCAACTCTTTTAATAAATCCTAATTAATTAAGTAAGGGTGGGGGACGGTTATTATAAGTTATTTTAGACCCATATAAATAGTTTTAAGTCATTTAACTTCACTTAACTCCTCATAACTCAGAAGACCCAAACTCAAACCCACTTCCCTCTCAAAATATTCTCTCTCTAGACTCCATTGAAGAACAAAGAAGAAGATCAAGATAGGGGTTCAAGATCCATCCTTTTCACTCAAATTTAGTGAGGAAATCATCAATCAACATATGAGAGACTTGATTCATAGAACACTTTTCTACCTGAAGCCCTTCAACTCTTGGATTTCGAACTCATCAAACTAGGGTTTTCATTCTAGCCATGGGTTCTTCCTAAAATTGATTTCATTATGTTAATTGTCTTATATTATGGATAATTTTGATGTTTAATGGTGATTTTTATTGTAAAATTCCCCATGAACCCATGTACTCCCCAATGACCCCAATTTCATGAATTGTGATGGGTGTATTGATGCAAGATGATTACTATGAATTGTATCTATGTTAATCTAGTTATTGAATCTTGTTTTATTCATGCCTATAGTAGTATCTTTAGGTGTAATTGTGAGACATGATTCATGACCCTTGAGTGGGGGTAAATTGCTAGGGTTTGTGTAGGGTGATGAAGATTGTATATGAACTTATGGTTCACCTATGTAAGGATGATCTTATGGTTATAGTGTATTGGTGGTATTGATGCAAGACCCTCTTCCCCTACACCCATACACTTATCTATGCATGAAAGGACTATGATTATGATATTAATGTTGTGTTGATTGAAAAGGGCACTCTCATGAACATGATGTGAAAGACTTACTCACATACTAAGGATTCTAACGGTGAAAGGTTATTCTCACCTAAAGAATCCATGATCTACCATGATACCATGATGGTTGAGTGTTAGTCATTCTTCCATGAATATTATTTTAAAGTAAAGACTTAACATGATTATTAAAGGGGAATTAGGCTTAGCACCGAGTGGATAGGAACAAGAGATGGAATCATTTTACCTCAATTAGTCCGGGTTTCTAGTAGCAATTTCCTTATCCCATAACTATGTGCCCACGTAGGTCTCTTAGCTAGTGGATCCACCTATAAGCTAAACATTTTAGTCCTACCTTAGTCAAGTAGAAAACCTCTTTTCGGTGTGGGTTCATGACATCGAATTCCATGTAGCTCACATGGTCTATGTCAGTTAAGGCTATACTTCCCTACATGATAAGAACAAGATCCATGACATGACATGAACTAAGAACACAAACATGAGTCATGTGCTATGATTACTTGAGGGGTCTTATTTAGTATGAGTGGGGGTATGAGACTTCACTTATACATTGCACAAGTGAGCTTGGAGAGTGATTGTGGTATGTTCTTGATAACATGATTCTTTATGAAGTTAATGTATGATATGTATGAACATGAACCATGAATATGAACATGAACCATGAATACGAATATGAACATGAACATGAGCTATATCTATGACTTCTTAATAGGCTTTGCTTAGTATGAGTGGAGGTATGAGACTTCACTTGTACAATGCACAAGTAGACCTATGAAGGGGTTATGGTGTGGTTTACTTATGACATGAATATGTACCATGTATGCATGATATGAGTTAATGTTATGAATGACTTTCTTATTATGATCTATGAACTTGATGTTTTCCTTGTCTATGATTGTTGGCTTGGATGAGGTTAAGGTAAGTTATGCATGACTACGGTAGCCTAAGGTGGCTTACGGTAAGGTTTGACTTGGTGATTACTCTAAATGTGCATAATGGCTTTTAACTTGATAAAGGCATGATTTCAACTAAATGTCCCTTTTTGCATGATTTGAGGATTTTATGCATGCTTCCATACTTAGTACAATTAATTGTTCTAACCCATTTTCTCTACATTTTCTTATAAGTGTAAGTTCCGGTCATTGAGGCACTATATCCTTTCAAGTGAAGCTTGGGTTGACTATTCCCTAAGCTTAGTGAGTCCTCAAGTTCGAGGACGGATTATCCATTTCTTAGTTTCTATTATATTTCATATATTGAGACTTTATTGACGTAAAGGGCAAAAGTCCCAAACTTTGTATTCTAAATGTTTTAGATGGGGAATGAGACAAGGTCTAAACTCTTATGATTTTCCTTTATGAAAATTCTATTGTAAATGTTTTAAATTTTTCACATCATTACCATGTCTTTATGTTATGATTATGCTAAGGGATTTTATGAGATGTACGCCGTGTTACGTCTAGGGGGTACCCCTGGGTCGTGAAATGGACATGATGAAACTATTATCTTAGAGAGATTATTAATTAATCAAGTATGAATTTAGTGAGGTTTTACCATAAAAGTGAAATCATTAATGAAATAGAATTGTATAAACATTACATAAATACTCCACTTTCAAGATTATGTTGCGTCAATGCTCTATTAACGCATTACAAAGTTTAAAATGAACATTGTTTCCTTAATTTTTTTATGTCTATTTCTCCTATTTCTCCATTAATTTTGGGATTTGATCATCAAGGTATGTATGGTTTCATCAATGAGTTTCATTAACCATTAAGTCCCAAATATTTCTCAATTCTCCAAGTTCAATTTCATCAAATTGATTACGTTTTCATTCAATTCTTCACGAGTTCTAATTGTGTTGATTCAATCGTTTGTTTTGATCTTATTACGATTGTTTTGACTCAATTACATGATTTCCAATTGATTTCATATGTATCTATGCATTATTCATGATTTTAACTATAAACTCTTAAAGACATGAATTTATGAAGAAGCTATGAATCTATGAATGATGTTTAAAGAAAGCTATGCATGATTTATGAAAGAGTGCTTTATGATTTAGGTTGATTTAATATAAATATCAATGAAGTTGTGATTTTTTTTATCACATATTAAGGAATCATGTTTGGTGAAAGGATTTCTCACACATGCATCATTCATGATTTAAGGAACTTCTCTATGATGATTTAAGCTTGGATTAGTATCTTAATTGTGCTTTTACATGTATGATATGTTATGAAAATGACTATCTATGTTGGAATTTTCACTTAGCACTGAGGGGATATTAAGATGGAGGCTCTCTCGTTAGTAGAGGTCAGGTTTCTAGTAGCAATCTCCTTGTCCCTAACTACATGCCCCTATATGATTTGTCTTAGAAAGACATAGCTAGTGGATCCATGTAAGTTAGACGTTTAAAGTACTTACCTTGGCAAGTAAAGACATCTATTTTCGGTGTGGGAGAAAGACACCAGATTCCACGTCATAGCTCACGTGGTATATGTTGGTTAATGGTAAATATATGACAAAATGAACTAAGTTGATCTTAAAAGCTCTATAAAGCTTTCAAGATGATATAAGATGCATTGATCATGTTCATGATTTATGATTCTTCTTTAAAGGTTTTTACTAAGTTTTAGCTTGGTCATGCATATCATGTTTCCCCTTATGTCCTCTTATGATCATGTTTTACGTTTTATTGCATATCCCTTATACTTAGTACATTCCATACACGAATGCATACTTGTACCTACATTGTTTAATAATGTAGTGTGTGATGCTTCCTTTCCTCCCGTTCGTGGCTAGGTGATCGTTTGAGGTTGAAGACGCGGTGAGTCCTCATGTTCCGAGGACCATGTCATCTTTAATTTGTTTTTTACTTATGTGTTAGTTTTCATACATTGTACATGGTGTACGACTTACGTTCCAACCACTTCTTTTAATGTAATAGATTGACTTGTCAAGACTATATGTAGACTTTCGCTTTTATATCAAACTCCTTTATGATATGAGATTTTCTAATTTTGTCTATTATGTTGTGTTGTATGCATGTTGATAACGCTCAACTACACTTCATCCAATTCTAAGTGTAGGCGGTCTCTAACAAGTATAAACCCAATTAAGAGTTAGGATCGATCCCACAGGGAGTGGTACAGTAGAGAATTATATTAAGAAGTAAAATAGTGTCCTAATCATTTGTAGAAGTAAATATTTCGCAACATTAAAGTAAATCACAAAATTTTGATTATTAATATCAAATGGAGGGATTTGGGTAACCAATTTACGACAACTAAAATAGGAAGTAAATAGTAGAGAATGATCCTTGAGAGTGTGATAAGTTGAATGCTAATTTCGCACAATTGGCGATTATTAGTTACTCAAAGGTGTTGAATCTCAGTGGATAGGCTAAGTTTTGAGTGCAATAGTCATTTCTCAATCAACTATTGTGATTCAAGCGAGTTCTTTCGAACCTCAACAAGTAAAACACAATCGATCAACCCAATTCCTTAATTAATCCACTCTTTCAAGCTAGATTTGTAAGAATGCAATCAAACCCACTTTCTCAAGCTAGATTATTAGAGATACAATCAATACAACTATCAATCAATAATTCGACTCTAATACCTCTTTCTCAAGTAAGTATAGAGAACTAAGCTAGAATTGCATTTGCAACTACAATTTCTCAACTAAAACATGAACAATTAATTGAATCCACTTCAAAACAACAATAAACCAGTAACTAACAACATCCATTACCTAATTAAAGCATTCAACTACATAATCACACCCCAAGGATTGGGTTTTAGCCAAGCATAGTGAAAAATAAGAAATTGTTACCAACAAAGTTTTCCATATGATTTGACAATGATCTGCAATCCCCAAATACTGAAATTTAAGCTAAAAATCTCTCAATCTCTACTCCAAAATGTAAAAACAATGTTCTAGAATGTAAAAACTCAGAAGTAAACAATGTGGGAATCCTTTCTCTTCATTTGAAAATTATATTTATATGTACCCAAAATTTAAGCACGGAGTCAACTCGGTGAAGTAAGTTGATTTCATCGAACTGGACGACGATGCGCCGAGTACTCCCTCTTCTCATCTTTTTGGCGTGACTTTTTCATCAAATCTTTCTATAACTTTCGGAAAGCCAAGTCGTCATCGCCAATCTCTTCGACGTCTCGCCAAATAGCTTGTCTGCTCGCCAAGTTGGTTTCATCCATGTGCTGGCATGCTGGAACTTTAGGCGAGCTGAAGGTTCACTCGGCGAGTCGCCGAGTGGATTTGGCGAGTACCAAATTTTCTTTCCTTCAACTTTTTCAACTTTATCGCTACTTTTGCCTCGTAATGTCCTTGCCTTGCTCTTTAGCCTTCATTGCTGCATATCAATATTTTAACATCAGTTATGACCATAAAACAAGCATTGAGGACACTAAATCCTTGAATAATAAGCCCAAAATGAGTAAAAATCCCCGACTCATCACATGTCAAGTGGCTTGTGTAAGCCCTCTCAAGGTCTTATACACCATGTAGAGTCTAGGGTGTACTTGTGGTCGTGACCAACTTAGTAATCAGAGCACAATATTTTAGAAAGGTCCTAGGATGTCTGACAAGCCGCATCGAGTAGAGTCTTGTTCATGAGTGTGAAGTGCACCACATTTATGAATATAAGGCAACAAAACATTTAGGAAACTTCACGTCTTTCCTTACTTTAAAGTCGTGCCATAGAGTTTATCTGTATAAAGATCCTTCTCCTAAATCTTCTCTGATGCTTTTCAGGATATGAACCCTCGAAGAGCTTATGTGAGAAGGAATGCAAGTGAGAATGTGGAACCAGAGGTTCCTCAAGTTCCGATTAATCCTTTGGCCAAGCAAGTGACTTATGCCGAGTTTCGAGCCGCTTTCCAAGTATTTGATCAAGCTATGGTGGACCAAGCTAATAGAGAAGCCATTGCTACCGTGAATCCAAATGTGGCTACGTCTATGACAAAGATAAGGGACTTCACTAGGATGAATCCTTTGGAGTTCTATGGTTCTAAGGTTGATGAGGATCCTCAGGGGTTCATTGGTAAGGTTAACACGATAGTGGGAATTATGGGATTGACTACGGTGGAGAAAGTGGGATTGGTTGCTTATTAACTTAAGGGTGTTGCTCAAGTATGATTTGAATAATGGAAAAGTGAGAGGGAGGTTGCGTGTCCTCTTGATTGAGAGAAATTTAAGGGAACTTTTTTTGATTGTTTCTTTACTCTTGAAATGATAGAAGTGAAAGTGCTTGAATTACCTAATTTATGTTAAGGCAATATGAGTGTGAAGGAGTATGCTTTGAAGTTTACTCTATTGGCCAAGTATGCTCCAACTGTGGTTTCCAACTCTAGGGCAAGGATGAGTAAGTTTGTGTTGGGTGTTTCTGATTCGGTTGTCAAAGAGTGTCATACAACCATATTGATTAAGGAGATGGATATTTCTTGTTTTATGATACATGCCCAACAAATTGAAGAGGAAAAACTCAAGGAAAGGGATAGATAGTCCAACAGGGCAAGGACCTGTGATGATGACTTTTCTTACTCTAGGTCTGCTAGACATGGGCGTTCTCAATTTCGGCAAAAGTTTTCCGGTCAAGGTTTTTCCAATGCTCTGACCTCTAATCTCAACAAAGATCGGGCGTCTAACCCTAATTTTCAAGAGGAAATGGTGGAAGATCTTTTATATCTACTTGATCTAGGTGTGGCAAGAAGCACGAGGGCAAATATTTTGCGGGTACAAATGGTTTCTTTAGTTGTGGAAAAAATGGTCACAAGATGAGAGATTGTCCATTGCTTTCTACTAAGGGAAGGTATGGTATAAAATCTCAACCTAGTTGTTTCGGTTCGATTATTCTGAAGAAAAACAAATTCTATACTCTGTAGAATCAACAGGATCACGAGGATTCTCCGGATGTTGTGATCTGATTTTAACATTTCAAGGACACTTCATCCAATTCTAAGCGCCAACGATCGTTAATCATAATATAATTCAACTAGATGAGTTGAGGTCGAATCCCACAGGGAGCGGTACGTGTTTCAGATTCGATTGAGAAGTATGAACATGGTCAAATCATTCATAGGAATAAAAGTTATTGAATAAAGACATCATTCAAATTAAGAGGTGAAACGAATATCAAATGGGGGGGGGTTAGTTTTGATTAATAGCTACAAACAGTAACAATCAATGAAAATTAACAATAATGACACGGGTTCTTGGGATGTGATCGATTATAGGAAATTATAGATATATGGGTAATTGCAACTATTAGTAAATATCTAAATATTAGTGAGAAATCTAGGCTATAGGAGAGGTAAACTTTCTCTCGAACAATTTACCCCGAATCAAGTGATTTCTCTCAAACATCAACAAGCATACAAAATAAGAACAACCCACACCTTAGTCCACTCACTCTCTCGAGCTGAATGTGTGAGATTGGGTTTAGGATTCACTCTTTCGAGCTGAACCCAGGTCAACCCAATACCCACTGACCATCAACCAATAACTTTGGTTCTAAAACCTCTCTCTCAAGCAAGCGAAGAACACAAACCTGGAACTGCATTTGCAACTACAATTGCTAAATTAAGCAACAATTGTTGATTAAACTTACTTTTATATAGCATTTAAACTAACAGTTAACAATACCCATAAATTAAATCAGCCCATAATCATATGATCACACCCCAAGAATTGGGGTTTTAGCTAGACATTATAAAAGATAAAAACAGCTACCAAATTGATTATCGATCAACTGGGTAAATGTAGATTCATCCTTACAATACCCCAATTCGAAGAATCTCAAAGACCCATTTCCAATTTCTCAAAAGTGAATATCTTCAATCCCTCAAAGCTAAGGAAAAACTAGAGAAAAACTATATCCAGGTGCTCAAAACTTAATAATAGATTGTTCTAAAGAGTATTTTATACTAAACTAAATGTTCAAAAATGTATTTATAGTTGCCAAAGATGTACTACGAAGAGTCACTCGGCGAAGTAAGTCAGGCTCGTCGAACCACTCGGTGAGTTGACCTTTGGTCTATTCCATCACCCTTTTGCCTTGATACTCAGTATCTTTCAGGTCTGTAACTTTGGGTGATCTATCTTGGCTTTGCGGAATTACTCGACAATTGCCGACTGCTCCTTTTCATCGCCAACTTGGTTCTTATCTTCAGGGTTTCACGAGAAGAACACTATCAAAGCCACTTCATCCAATACTAAGTGCCAATGATCGTTCAGTAGTAATATAACACAACTAGTGAGTTAGGGTCGAGTCCCAAGGGAGCGGTTCGTAATTTAGAATCAATAGAAAAGCTTAAACATGCTCAAGTCAATCACAGCTAATAACATTTACGAAGAAAAATATGATAAATTAAAGGTTGACAAAAGTGTCAAATATCAAAAGGGGGGGTAAACTTTCTCTCGAACAATTTACCCCGAATCAAATTGGTTTCTCTCGAACACCAATAAGCGGCAATGAAGCACAACCTTCGCTTTAGTACATTCACTCTCTCGAGCTGAATATGTGGAAAAGGTTTTAGGATTCACTCTCTCGAGCTGAACCCACGACAACCCAATACCCACAGACCATCGAATTAGTAATTTTGGTTTTAAAACCTCTCTCTCGAGCAAGCCAAAAACACAAAGTTAAGGTTATATTTGCAACCACAACCACATTAAATTCAACCACAATTACTGACCGAAATAACCTTTAAACATCAAATCCTGGACCCTGGAAGGAATGTAAGGGCCTCGGGGCCTGGTGAACTGCTCAAATCCATGGTAGCGGAGAGTGTCCCTCACATCGGAGTACTTTCCCTCCAGACCCTCTGTAGATAAAAGATTCTCCTCGAGGATAGTTTGCAAATCATCGCCATTCAATATGTTGAGAAGCCTCGCCGAATCGACAACTGGTGGCACATGAGTCACAAGAGGTGCCTGTGCTGGCACTGATTCTGCTGGTGTGGGAGCTAGAGGGGCTCTGGTTGAAGTACGGTGATATCTAGCTTTGATCTCTTTCTGTCGGGACTGTAGAAGTTGCTCATCCTCAGGGTCAGATAAATCAGCCCGGGAGCCATTTGTTACCTTGTTTGAAATGGGCCTCTTTCCTTTGTCTTTATCACACAGTGGAGGCTCTTGCCTGGTCTTCTTTGGAGGATTTGAACCCCTCTCATTTATCGTGATACCCCGTGCTCTTTTTTGGGGTGGCATGTATATATTTGTTTGGACCATATCTGCAAAACATCGGGAAAAAGTTAGAGTCAATTCAAATAAGATCACAGAAAATAGTTGCAGACAAACTCGCCAAACCGGTCACCGAATCGCCGAATCACTTTGGCGACCAAGATTGGGCTCGCGGAAAGTATTGGCTCAAAATTCTTCGCAAGTCGGCAATGGGACAGGCCTTTTGGTGTATCGCCGACAACTTTCGGCGAGCAAGGGCTAGCCAGTCGAAAGTTCCAGAGCAAAAAGGGCTCAGGGCCGCAGACAAAGGTTGATCAAGAAGTCTTTCGGAGAGTCGCCGAGTGCCTTCGGCGACCTTAGGCTTCTCGCCGAAAATTACAGAGTTCATCAACACATAAAGCATGAAATTAAAGGCGAGATGGGGACATTAGGTGAACCACTGAGTGGTTCGGCGAGCTCGACCCAACTCACCAAATGACTCAACGTGCCTATTTTCAACCCACTTCTCGAATTCAACCCCTCAAGCCCCAAAAACAAAATAAAAACACGCACAACTCAAATTCAAACAAGACCCATAACACACATTTCCCTGCGATACTTAGACTTCTCCTGATTTTGCCAACTTTGTCCAATTGACGACTTTTGCCCTTAAGACTGATGTCACTCGTTCTATCAGTGGGCAACTTACGTCGTTTGGCACAAATACGGGATACTCAGATTTCACCTAACTTAACCCAATGGCATGCAAGCACAACCCCATGAAATTTAATTCATTTTAACGCACATAATTATGGGATTTCAACATTCAAAACATTACGGGGAGGATTATTGAATAAAAAACAGGCATTTAAACATTCTAATCCTATCAAAGAGGCCTATCACACATCAACAAAATAATAATATTGCAAATGAGTACAAATTCGATAAAAATAACTCGGGGTTAGAAAAACCAACCTTTAATGCAGATAAAAATAAGATTGAAATGCTAAGCAACAATGTATTTCCAATCCGAGCACCAATCAACAACTCAAATACAGTAATAAAGAAATAAATATAGAAATACTAATCGGGTGTGAGTTTAGAAGATGAAAAGTGAGGAAACGTGAAAGAGTTTGAATATTTAAATCTTTGGCCTTTTAAAAACCGTCCAGTTCTTGCCCATTCGGTGGCATTAGTCGAGCTCACCGAACCGCTCGGCTACACACCGAGTGATCACTTACTTCGTTGAGTTTTATAGGACCTCCAGTTAAACTGGGGGTCCAAACGGCAGACTAAATCGCAATCGCCGACCAGGTCGGTGATTCGCCAATAATTTCCTGGGATCGCCGAGTTTTACAGACTCCACTTTGAAGTTGCCTTGAGTCCAATAGTGGTCTAGGTCGGGGTTGCCGACCTCTTCGGCAATTCACCGAAGGAACCTCCTGCTCTCCAATTTGCATTTTTCACTCACTTTCCACACGTCGACCTACACAAACAACACACCATTATTTCTTAAAGCAAAAATAAAGCGGTAAAATCTTGGATTGCCTCCCAAGAAGCGCCTTAGTTAATGTCATGGCACGACGCAAGTCAACACTTAAACCTCATTTATGGGGTTAGCCATAGTATTACTAGGTAACCCCCTTTTCTGTCGCGGGTAGAGATGAGGTAGTGTATGATCCATAAGGTTCTCAAGCAGCTGGATAGATCTGGAATGAGAGCCAATCATCTGATTTAGCACTTCTACATTCTCCTTCATCTCTTCCAGCACTCTATCATGCTCGTTGACCTTTTTGAGAATGATTGAGAGCATTCCTTCGACACGTCTACCCTAATCGTCCTTAAGAATTCTTCACTCATGAGGAGGGATATATCTATCCTTCTTTTTGCATTGGACTTGAATATCAATTATCTCTTTGGTCAAATCATCCAGCTGGGTTATCAGTGCGGCCAACATGAAGTCTTTCGCTACTTCTTGGTTTGTCTCAGCCATGTGATCAAGCAGTTGGGCTGCTATCACATAGGGCTGTTGTGCAATACCATCCGGGATGAGTTGATCAGCCAACACCTTATTCCCGGGACCAATACTTCTGTAAAAACATTCCAGGAGGACTACATCAAGAATTTCATGAGTTGGGACCAGTAGTTCTTTAAACCTTAGCCATGACTCGTGAATCCGTTCACCTTCCAATTGTTTGAAGGTTAGGATACGAACCCTGAACATCATCATTTCTAACGGAGGAAAATCCATTTGTTCGCAATTACTGCCCGACATGGTCACCTCCTCTATTTCAAAGCATAAGCACACAAAACAAAACTAAAAATTAAGTAAGTATCACTACAACTAACAAGAACAAAATTCAACTTAACTAAAAATTCTCAACTAACATCACTCCCCAACAGCGGCGCCATTTTAATAAGAACGCTATCAAAGTCATTTCATCCAATACTAAGTGCTAACCATTTTGATAAGAACACTATCAAAGTCACTTCATCCAATACTAAGTGCCAGCGAATGTTAAGTAGTAATATAACCAAACTAGTTAGTTGGGGTCGAGTCCCAAGGGAGTGGTTTATTTTAAGAATCAATAGAAAATAGTAAACATGCTCAAGTCAATCATAGCTAAAAATATTTACGAAGAAATATATGATAAATTAAAGGTTGACACAAGTGTCAAATATCAAAAGGGGGGGGGGTTGAAATTATCAACTAAGACAACAAATAATATGAAAATACGAATATCGAGATGAGATTCTTGGTATGTGATACGATTATGGGCCAAGGTAAACAAACAGGTTATTGCAATTAATAGTAAACCACTGCAAATCATTTAATAAGCTAGACTTTAGTGGGGGTAAACTTTCTCTGGAATAATTTACCCCGAATCAAATTGGTTTCTCTCGAAAACCAATAAGCGGCAATGAAGCACAACCTTCGCTTTAGTACATTCATTCTCTCTAGCTGAATGTGTGGAAAAGGGTTTAGGATTAACTCTCTCGAGCTGAACCCACGACAACCCAATACCCACAGACCATCGAATCAATAATTTTGTGTTTTAAAACCTCTCTTTCGAGCAAGCCAAAAACACAAAGTTAAGGTTGTATTTGCAACTACAACCCCATTAAATTCAACCACAATTACTGACCGAAATCACCTTTAAACAACAAATAAACTATTAACTAACAATACCCAGCTATTAAATCAACCCATAATCACATAATCACACCCCAATAATTGGGGTTTTAGCTAGACATAGTAAAAAGATAGAAATTGATATCGAAATGTGTTTCCATCATCTGTGTACGATTAATATTGTCTTTACAAATGTCTACGCTGAAGAATCTTGAACACCTACTTCCAATTTCTTAGAAATAGAAATCTTCAAATCTTCAAAGCTAGGGAAAAGTGTCTTCAAAAATAGTTATAAGTTCTAAAACTGAATAATAAACTTGATATTCTAAAATTGAATAAACTCATTGCCTCCTAAACTAAAAATTCAAACAAGTTTTTATAGTTGTAAAAAAGTGTGCTGCGAAGGTTCAATCGGTACAGTTAGTTGGGAACGCCGAACCACTCGGTGATCGGCCCTTTGGTCTGGCCTATCACCTTTCTGCATTGGCCTTCAGCAAATTCAAGTTCTGTAACTTTGGGCGATGAAGTACTGCATCGCAGAATCAGTCGGCGACTCGTCGACTGCTCTCTTCTATCGCCGACTTAATTATCTCCTTCAAGTTTTGGCACATTGGAACATTAGGCGACGTAAAGGCCATTCATCGACTCTCCCCTTGGTTTAGGCTATCATTAGGCCTTCTTCGTTCTTTTAGCTGCCTTGTTCCTTTTTGTTTATTAGTGTCCATGCTTTGTGCCACAATCCAAATACCTAAAATTCAAGGATTTATATCAGTTATTAGCACAAAATATGAATTTAAGGACACTAAATGTATTAAAATAAAGCCATAAATGAGTCCAAATCATGGACTCATCAACACCCCAACTTAAACTTTTGCTTGTCCTCAAGTAAAAGTGAAGTTCAGTAGTTCAAAAAGGATATTTCAAATAGTGCTACACAAGACTCAATCATGAATGCACACAAAAAGACTCAACTTACTCATGCAAGGATCAATTGTGCACTCAAAGATTCAAGTTATGACTCACCATTACCAAAGAATCTCAAGCTCACTATACTTGCTTCAAATGCAAGTTCAAGCTCAACAAAGGTATTCAAATGCCTTCACACAAAGAATGATTCCATATTCACACACAATGGTTCAATCATTTAAAGTTTTGGAATTAGGATCAACACTCACACTCACAAAGATAAACACAATGCATGATTTCACCCATATGTTTGCCCTTATTTTCCAATCAACTTTTGTTTCTGGTCATTCAAGATCAAAACGGTCTTTTCAAGGCTTGTACTGGGGCTGAGTGTAAAGGTATAGTCATTTAGGCTTATAGGCTGATATGCTCATGAAATGTGATGTGAACTACACCTTCTTTCTGTTTCTTCATTATTTTCATTCAAGCTCAAAAGTCACCTCTTATTCATCTTTCATGGACCATTGGAAACCCCATTTTCTTTGTATTTTCACAACTTTATTCCAAAACTTTTTCTTTATTTTTCTTTTTTATTCTTTTCTTCTTTTTCTTTTTATTATAAGGAGGGGTTCCATTTTTCTCAAAACATGGGAAAAAGGGACTTCTTTGCATTTTCTTGATTTACCTTCTCTTTTCACCACATCCCCAACTTAGACTTTTGGCCTAAGTTGTCTATTCAAACAAAACACGAATCATGAGGATTATGGGTAATGGATCAACAAAAGGTCACAATGTTATCAAGTTTCTTCCAAGAAAAGGTTAAGGCTCAAAGGTTGCTCAAAAGAGGTTCACACACTCACAAGGTAAGCTACAAAAGAGGTATAATGTCAAATTGGTTCACACTCTTTAAAGTGGCCTAAGATCATCTCAAAAAAATTCATCACTTAGTCAACCGGACCAACGGGGCAAGTTCTAGATGTCATCACACATGGATCACAGTAAGCTCATCGCCCAAGGCATTGTCACCAATGTCAAACAAGACTCCACAGTTTCACTAGTGTGCAATGTTCATCACAAGAGACTCAATCCGGTACTTGGCTAGTCACAACGAGATGCAAATAGTTCACGTATTGACTATACAACTTCATTTGGCTTCATTGTAGCCGCACATTAATGTTTGTTTGATTATGAGCACTATTCGAGTCATCAGTATTGATCAAAACTGGTTCTCAAATTTGCAAAAGAACAACCACATTCGACACAAATAAGAGGTGGCAAATTTTTTCGGAAGGGTTAAAAATCATTTACAATTCAAAACAAGGAGCCACAAACTCAAGAATCCATAAAAGCAGTGTAAAAACACAATTTTTTTAGCTCAAAGCCTAAATATATAAACAAAACAAGAATCACGAATGTCACACCAAAGGTGGGCCTAACCCCACCACAAATAAAGGAATTTGTCCTCAAATGCAAACAAAACCAAAAGTTAAAATAAAGTAAGATAAAGTGGGAGGTAAAAAAGGGATCCCGCATGAGCAGTCGCTCTGTCTGTCTGGGCATCAGTTCCCGGGGCATCAGTTCCCGGTGCATCAGTCTGCACTTGGGCATCAGTGCCCGGGGTCACGTTAGAAGAAACAGCAATACCAGACCCACTAGGAGTTGCCATAGAAGTCTCGGTCCGTGATGTCTGGATAACCGACTGCATTATCGTCTCCTCAAGATCCGGAAAGTCTCCATATATTCTCTCCTCCCGTATCTCTATCTGATCCTCATTGGTCTCAGCATCCGACTCATTAACTATTGTTTCATCCCTTTATCCATCTCCAGTGGTAGCCAAAGGAATCCCTGAAGTCTTTGGAGCATCCAAATCTTCTACAGCCTCCAGTAATGAAGTGAAGTCGGTAGACTTTAGATAGTCTACGTCTTTCCTCAAGTCTGCTACTTTGGATTTCAAAGTCGTAACCTCAGAGGTCTCCCCCTACCTGCTCTTACAAGCTACGACTCTCATGGTGAGAGTGTCAATAGAAGTCTGAAGAGGGGTCAATGCAGCTAAAATGGCAGCCTCAATCATCAATGGGACATATCTCTCAAGTTTGATAACCCTCACGTCAGCTGAATGGGCCAGATGCCCCATCTTCAGCATCATCGCCTAAGTAATCTTGGTCTTCTGGGAGGAAGAGGATGTGCCTAGAGCATGTGAAGAAGAGGTAGGGGCAGAAGTACCTGAAGTCCCGGAGGCCGAAGTAGGCAAAACTGCCTCTACAGGTATCGAGTCAATATCCACCTTTGGGGATGTGTCCACTGGAGCTACCCTCCTCCTGTCAGCCTCCTCTATAGTATATTCGACCTCAATGCGCCGGATGTCAGTGGAGGAAGATCGGGTAACCTCAAAATCTCTAGCATCATCTTGGGGTACCCCAACACGTCGAAATAACTCAGTGATCAGGACTGGGAATGGCAAGGAGGTTTGCCTCTGCTTGGACCTCATGGCCATCTCCTACTCAGTAAGAAGTCCCAGGTCGATCCTCCTCCGGGACATGATAGCTCTAAGGCAGGCTGCCTTAGTGTGTTGCAGAATAGACTCGTTCTGGGATGACATTATGGTGCTGCTAATGAAGTCAAACCATAAACGACTAGCAATACTCAAGTCCCTCTTCTCTATGGGAAATCCTACCTCCATCCACCTCAAGGTCGTGTCGGAAATCAGAGGAGCCAACCAGCCCTTCAAGTCATCTAAGGACTGAGCAACAGGCAACCCCTCGTAAGGATATGAAGAGTGTAGCGGTCTATCCAATACAAAGTTAATATACTCACTGCTGCACCCAACCTCCTTTCCCTGTCCATGACCGACTTCACCGTTCTGAAATCGCTCACCTTCTTCTTTCTTTTGGGCACCAACTCCTAATAAACTGTATAGAACTCCCGGACCCATGAGGGAATGTAAGGGCCTCGGGGACTGGTGAACTGCTCAAACCCATGGTAGCGAAGAGTGTCCCTCACATCGGAGTGCTTGCCCTCTTAACCCTCTATAGATAAAAGTTTTCCTCGAGGATGGTTAGCAAACCATCGCCTTTCAATCTGTTGAAAAGCCTCGCCGGATGGACAACTGGTGGCACAAGAGTCACAGAAGGTGCTTGTGCTGGCACTGATTCTGCTGGTGTGGGAGCTAGAGGGGATCTGGCTGAAGTAGGGTGAGATCTAACTTTGATCTCATTCTGTCGGGACTGCAGAGGTTGCTCATCCTCAGGCTCAGATAAATCATCCGGGAGCCAGTGGTTACCCTGTCCGAAATGGGCCTCTTGCCCTTGCCTTTATCATACAGTGGAGGCTCTTTCCTGGTCTTCATTGGAGGATTTGAACCCCTCTCATTTATCGTGATATCCCGTGCTCTTTTCTGGGGTGGCATGTCTATATTTGTGTGGACCATATCTGCAAAACATCGGGAAAAAGTTAGAGTCAATTCAAATAAGATCACAGAATACAGTTGAAGACAAAATCGCCAAACCGGTCGGTGAATCGGTGAATCTCTTTGGCGACCACGATCGGGCTCGCCGAAAGTATTGGCTCAAAATTCTTGGCAAGTCGGCGATGGGATGGGCCTTTCGGTGTATCCCGATAGCTTTCAGGGGCTAGCCCACCGAGAGTTCCAGAGTAAAAAAGGCTCAGGGCCGCAGACAAAGGGCAATCAAAAAGTCTTTCGATAAGTCACCGAGTAGGATTATCGGCGAAAATTATAGAGTTCATCAACACATAAAAAATGAAATTAATGGCGAGATGCGGACATTAGGCGAACCGTCGAGTGGTTCGGTGAGCTCGACCTAGCTTTCCAAACGACCCAACACCTACTTTCAACCCACTTCTCAAATTCAACCCCACAACCCCCGAAAACAAAATCAAAACATGCACAACTCAAATTCAAACAAGAACCATAACACCCATTGCCCTGGGATACTTAGACTTCACCCGATTTTGCCAAGTCACTCGTTCTATCATTGGGCAACTTACGTCGTTTGGCACAAATATGAGCTACTCTGACTTCACCTAACTAAACCCAATGGCATGCAAGCACAACCCCACGAAATTTAATTCATTTTAACGCACATAATTATGGGATTTCAACATTCAAAACATTACGGGTAGGATTATTGAATTAAAAACAAGCATTTAAACATTCTAATCATATCAGAGAGTCCCATCACACTTCAACAAGATAATAATATTGCAAATGAGTACAAATTCGATAAAAATAACTCGGGATTAAAAAAACCAACCGTTAATGCCGATAAAAATAAGATTGAAATGCTAGGCGGTAATGTATTTCCAATTCGAGCACCAATCAACAACTCAAATATAGTAATACAGTAATAAAGCAAGAAATATAGAAAATACTAATCGGGTGTGCGTTTAGAAGATGAAAAGGGAAAGAGTTTGAAAATTTAAACCTTTAGCCTTTTAAAAACCGTCCAGTTCTCGCCCATTCAGTGAAATTAGTCGAGCTCGCCGAACCACTCGGCGAAACGCCGAGTGATCACTTACCTCGCCGAGTTTTATAGGACCTCCAGTTAAACTGGGGGTCTAAACGACAGACTAAATCGCAATCGTCGACCAGGTCGGCGATTCACCAATAATATCCTAGGCTTGCCGAGTTTTACAAACTCTACTTTGAAGTTGCCTTGAGTCCAACGGTGGTCTAGGTTGGGGTCGCCGACCTCTTCGGTGATTCGCCGAAGGGACCTCCTGCTCGCCAATTTGCATTTATCACTCACTTTCCACACGTCGACCTACACAAACAACACACCATTATTTCTTAAAGCAAAAATAAAGCGGTAAAACCTTGGGTTGCCTCCCAAGAAGCGCCTTAGTTAATGTCATGGAACGACGCAAGTCAACACTTAAACCTCATTTATGGGGTTAGCCATAGTATTACTAGGCAAACCCCCTTTTTGTCGAGGGTAGAGACGAGGTAGTGTGTGATCCATAAGGTTCTCAAGCAGCTGGATAAATCTGGAATGAGAGTCAGTCATCTGATTTAGCACTTCTACATTCTCCTTCTTCTCTTCCAGCACTCTATCATGCTCGTTGACCTTTTTGAGAATGATTGAGAGTATTCCTTCGACAAGTCTACCCTCATCGTCCTTAGGCCTTCTTCGCTCATGAGGAGGGATGTATCTATCCTTCATTTTGCATTGGACTTCAATCTCCATTATATTTTTGGTCAAATCATCCAGCTGAGTTATCAGTGCGGCAACTACAACAAATTCGAGTATTAGTGACAAATAATTTTGTCAGTAAAAAGTCAAATTTCATCACAAAATATTTTTTGAGACGAAAAATAGTTCGTCAATCAATCCTACCTAAATAGCGGGTCACTAAATGTATACATAGACGACTTAGTGATTCGTCACTAAATAAAGTTCTATTAACTACAAAAATGATTTTCGTTCCCAAATGCATAGTATTTATGACAAAGTTGTCATAGAAGTTACAAAATTCTGTAGGTAATTGTATTTTTCGTCACTAAAGAGTTATTAAGGCCGACGAAATTAGTGCTTCACTAATTATTAGATTAATTGATGACAATGTCATTTGTCTCTAATATTATATGTATTTCATAGTTAAACAAATATTACTTCGTCGCTAAAAAGTACCATTTACATACGAATTGTTCTTTTGTCCCTAAATAAATAAATTAGTGACAAATTAATATTTTTATAATTCTGTTGTTGAAAACAATAAATGTCGTCACTAAAAATGTTTCTTTTAACTACAATACAAAATAGTCACTACAAGATGTCATAATTAGCGACGATCACAATTGTCATAAACTACAAAGTTAATTTGTAGGTAATTCGGGGCAAACAAATTTCTCGTCATTAAATGTATGACATTTACTGACGAAAATGTGATGGTCTTAAAAAGTATTTTGTAGTTGTCTCTAATAGTGAATCTTTTAGGGTTGACATATTTTGTCATTTATTACAACCTAGCATTGGGTGACATTTAATTAATGGTGATATTATTAATAATTTGTATTTAACTAAATTTCCCTTAATATGAATATACGAAAATATTAGAATTATTAAATAATACATAATATCTTAAACTTCATAGCTAGAAATTAGAATAGTTTATTTCACAACAATCATCATACAAATTAAAGATAGCAACATACTAATAGAAGCAAGATTATAATAGTTTTAAAAAAATTAAAACATAGTAATTAAAAACAAATAAAATGACATTGAGATCATATCTTATTACATACTCCTCAGAAAAAATCATTAAGTCAAATAATCCAATCTGAAAGTCTAACTTAGATACACTAAACATTCATAAAATTAAGGCAATAAAATGATTTTTTCTTCTTTACACAAACTAGTGTAGAATACAGATACACCAACCCTATTTTCCTATTCAACTCTTCGACATGTCCAAGACGTACATAAGATGGTGCCTGTTAGACACGAGTAAACGCACACACATGTGCACCAAAACAGATACAGAACAGTATACATATACCATGTGCCTTTTATATTAAAGATTCCACCACTACTTGATTTTAAACAATTCAAAATGTTGAGTATCAAAGCTAGAATACAATAGCCCTTTTATCCAAATTTTTATGCCTAAGAAAATTGCTAGTTATTGACATATTGAAAGCATGTTAAACAGAATCACAGTATTCGAATTTCATCATATTTAGGTTCACATGTTTCATACTTTCTAGGTTCAAACATCAGTATTGGATTTATCTTGAACACTAATTTAGGCAAAGGCACATGATCAAATATGAAACAATAAGGAACTCCAACGGAAAACAAATACTCTTTATAATAATCTAGAGCGTTAAGGCATAAAATACAATCTTCAAACTTCATTAAGTATGTTGACATCTAGTAGAGATCCAAACCATGTAAATATATGCATAAGGTTTAGAGTAATATACCTGGGTGCTTACAATAATGCTCTAGGCATTCAAGCTTTCAAGTAATGCAAAAAGAAGAGGAGTTCCTTTTTTAGTAAAATAAAGGCTTACCAATAAAATACAAAGAATCAGTTAGAGGTACATCAAGGAGATCTCTTTACTTTATTAACATAATTGAATCAAAATAAAATGGAAGAAATCAAGACTTACCATAAGTTTACAAGTACCAAGGCTGTCACATGATTCAAGCCTACGTAAGAAAATTTGTTAGCTACAAAATCTCTCCCTAAAGTCAAGTAACTCAATCAATAATGTGTAAAAAGACAATAATCCAGACTTTCCATAAGAGTGATCTGTCGATCATTACCAAAAAAATTGAAGCTAAAGTTTGTCAAAGTTAAATGAGGCAGAAGAGAAGGAAAACCAATTGACTTTTGCAAACTTTTTCATAAATACAAGAGTATCAAAGTTATGATTTAAGGCCAATCAGACAAGCTAGAAGATCTCAGGTTACTATGAATAGGAAAATAGTTACATAACGTTTGAGTAAGCAAGAAATTTGGTTTCTAATTAAATAGAGAAACAAAACTGATACACTATTGTATAAATATTAGGAACATAACAATGTCGAATAAAGAAACTAAGTCGAGAAAGTAGTAAATGTATTCTCATTACTAATAAAGGCATAAAACTTGAACATGAAGTAGCAAAACAATCATAACAGGATATTAGAATAACAACTAAAACCAGTAGCGATCGGGAATGATGTCATCAAAGCATGAACAGATACAAATACACAAGTAAATAAGAACTAAACCTTAATTCAACAATATCATGCCTCAAAATTCTGTCGAGTGAGATGGAGTGGCAATTAATTGAAAACAAACTAAAATATCATACCGTATGTGAATTCTCGAGAATCGGTCATAACTCAGAATGCAGAACCTGGCTAAAATAGTGATTTTTAAAACAACAGAAACCATCAACATTTCAAATTTCATCGGAACTTTACGCATTCCATCGGAGAAGAACAATCGAAGTATTTTCTAATTAGTGATAGTAACAGAAGGAAGAGAGGGAGGCAATGGGGTTTTCGGTGGTTTCTTTGTCTCACCGGCGAAGTGAACAAAAGAGAGGGAGGAGACGCCACCTCTGATATTTGAAGAGATATAAGACAGAGGCATCGATGGTGGTAAGTACCAGAAATAAAGATACAAAGACGAGAGGGGGAGGTAAGAATGGGTAATTGCACTTGGGTGGCTCGGTGGAGAGCTGTCGGGGTTAAGGAAGATAGGAGGTTCACCGGAGATGGCCACTCAACGCTCAGTGATGTCTAGTAGTGGCAAAGGTACGAGGATACGAGAAGAACATAGGGTGGCACTGGTGGTCCAGTGGTTCCAGACGGCAAATGAGATAGAGGAGATGAGGCGGTGGTTCTCTGTAGTGGAGGAGAGAGTGGTGAGGTGCGGTGGTTTCTCTAAGAAGAGAGAAACTAGGGATTTTGGGTGAACAAAATAGGAAAGGGTAGAGGATTAAATCTCAACCGTTGATGGAGCTGAGATGGACGCTTAGGATTATAAATTGGTGTTTGAGATTTATGATTAGGCTATATTGGTTCAATTTAGCTAGAATTGACATAAAATTAAATAGAAGACTATGATGTAAAATCTTGAAAGTATGAAAAACATTATTTAAAATTTAAGAATCAATGAAACAACAATAACAACAATAATAATAATAATAATAATATCTTGGAGACATTCTGATTTGATTATCTCCAGAACACTTAGTTGTATCGGTGCAAATTTTAGGATCAACTTTATTAATGCCTTATCAAATACAATTGAGATTAAATAAATAAATTTTCATTTAATTTTGAATTGATTTTATTAAAAACAAAACAAATAAAATATATCGAACTAAATCCATAAGTTATAAACCCATTTTATAATTATATAGATACAATATATAATTTTTAGGAAAAATTACGCCAAATGACCAATATTTATAGTGTATTATTTAATTTAGTTATAGTTTCAGATATTTATGATTTGCAGCTACAATTTCTTAATTTTTACTATGAATTTGAATAATTCAATTCTTAATTGTATCAGAAGTTGTATATATTTACCTTAGTTATTTGAATACGATTCGTTGATAAGACATTTGATTTTGGGAAAAGGGTCTGAAATATATCCGAACTTTGACCAAAATTGTTGTTACGATACCAAACTTTGGAAATGACCTTTTACCCCCATGCACTATTTAATAATGTATTTTAAAGGTATATATGTGCCCACGTGGACATAAAAAATATTGCATAATTATAAATAGTAATGTGTCCACGTGGGCTCATATATACCTTTAAAATACACTATTAAATAGTTCGGGGGTAAAATATACTATTAAATAGTTCGGGGGTAAAATACACTATTAAATAGTTCGGGGGAAGGGGAGGGGGGGGGAGTAAAAGGTCCTCCATAAAGTTTGGTATCGTAACAACAATTTCGGCCAAAGTTGGAGTATTTTTCAGACCCTTTTCCCTTTGATTTTTATAAGTTATGAAAAATTCATAATAAATTACCATGTTTGTATATTGGCAAGCTAAATATACAAACAAAGTTCTGAAAATTTATAAATGTATAATACATAATTTGTATATACTTACCATGTTTGTATATTGGCAAGCTAAATATACAAATGGAAGTACCAATATCAAACACAATTATAGGTATGAAACGTAATTATGCAAATTGTAGCTAAGGGGGCTTATTAAGTTTAATCTCTTTGCTATTTATGAAATTTTCTCTATTTTTATAGGAAAAAAGGCTTGATACACCCCTTATTACAAAAGTGGCACACATATATTCTTACTAAAACAAAAGTGACTCATATACTATTACAAAAGTGGGCCACATATACCCTTTTCATCCAATGATAGTGAAAATAATAACTTTAATTTTTTTATTTTTTATTTTTATTTTTTATGTAGGAGTGTATATGATCTTTCTAGCAAAGTTCAAAGTATATTTGATCTTTCTCACACATGATTGTTTTTACGACTTCTTTGATTCAACTCCTCAGTTGAGTTTTAAATACCTTCATTAAATTTATTATTTGATGGTCAAATTATTTTACATTCATTTTCTTAGAAAATTTATCATAGCTATTTTTTTTACAGATAGAAAAATAAATTATAATATATCCGCAAAAAAATAGTTTTAAAATTTATCTTATATTTTTCTGTTTTGCATTTTTTTAATTCTCTTTTACAATTCAGCCTTTTTTTTTATTTCTCATACTTTTACACTATTTTTTAAAAAAAAATTAAACATGAAAAAGTTTTAAAACTAACTTTTTTGCGGCTATATTATACTTTATTTTTCCTATCTGTGAAAAAAGCGGCCACGATAAATTTTCCAAGAAAATGAATGATAAATAATTTGACCATCAAATAAGAAATTTTAAAAACAATTTTCTTAAAAAATGAAGATAATTTAAAATCACTTTTATCACTCTCGTTAGACCAAAAGGGTATATCTAGGTCATTTATGTAAAATAGTAGGGGTTATGTGAATCATTTTTATAACGAGGGTATATCGGCTTTAAATCGCAAAGTTGAGGGGTATATCAAACCCTTTTTCCTTTGTTATAAATAATTTTAAATAATCTGTATATTTTTTCATGAAAATTAATTATTTCTAATACACTAAAAGAGAGAAATATCATTAGATTTCTTAAAAAATAGAAAAAATTAACCAAAGTGATAACAATTAAATCGATAGATTTAAATTATATTTGATTTGTTCTAATTTTTAAAATTAAAAAATCGACTAAATCAAATTAATTTTTGGTTTTACCTCAAAGTAGAACAATTAACACTTCTAATTTACATATTTAGTGATAACTATAATCCTCTACTTTGCGATTTAAAATTGATCTATTCTCATTAAAAAAATGGTTGTTCACATATATCCTCATCATTCAATAAATAAAGCACATTTACTCTTTTTATTAATGGACTCCTATTTGCTTAATTTAGAAATTATCCAGCTTCTTTTTAATTAAAAAAATTATCAGGTTGCTTAGAGTTAGGTGGGTCGTGGATTAGCCAAACAACATCTTTGGTGCACCAAGCCCAACCTTGGAATGACTCATTTATAGGAGCCCAACCAGAAATTAGTACCCAATTGCAATAATAACTAATGTGTGGGGTCCGTTCGGACCGACACAACCTTACTTGTAATTATAAACAAGTGTAGCCAATGAATTTTTTTTTATCTATATTTTGTTCGTAGGAAACAATTAAATTATTCGACTACAAATTTTAAATCGTCGCTATTTAGAGATTGCATATTTTATGATAAAACAATGTTGTCACTAAATCACAGATTGATTAGAGACAATAAAATGATCGTCACTAATTACTAATATTATTAGTGACAAAAAGAAAGGTCACAAATCAACATAAATTTTTGTGGCTAAAGCTCACTATCTTTAACTACGAATTCTAATTTGTCATTATTGTAACAATTTATTTTTTGTGACGATACTATTTCTTATAAAAAATTGTAAATAATTTATGACAAATAATTGTTTGTCACAAATTAGATGCATTATTAGTGACAATATAATGTGTCACTAATAACTTAAAATTCGTCACTAATGATACTTATTAAATGGCGCCAAAACTTTTTTTTCGTGAAAAACTTTAGTGGACAAAACTTTGCTACGAAATTATAGATTTCGTCACTAAAGTATATTGCTCATGCATTTAATGACGAAACAATTTTTTTGTCACAAAAGGTAAATAATTAGCGACGAATTTTGTGTCGTACCTAATAATTTTGTAGCTAAATATCATATTTGTTGTAGTGGGCCAACATGAAGTCCCTCTCTACTTCTTGGTTTGTCTCATCCATGTGATCAAGCAGTTGGGCTGCTATCACATAGAGCTGTTGTGCAATACCATCCGGGATGAGTTGATCAGCCAACACCATATTCCTGGGACCAAGACTTCTGTAAAAACGTTCCAGGAGGACTACATTGGGAATTTCATGAGTTGGGACCAGTAGTGCTTTAAACCTTAGCCACGACTCATGAATCCGTTCACCTTCCAATTGTTTGAAGGTTAGGATGCAATCCCTGAACATCATCACTTCTAACGGAGGAAAATCCATTTTTTTGCAATTACTACCCGACATGCTCACCTCCTCTATTTCAAAGCATAAGCACACAAAACAAAACTAAAAATTAAATAAGTATCACTACAACTAACAAAAACAAAATTCAACTTAGCTAAAAATTCTCAACTAAGACCACTCCCCGGTAGCGCCGCCATTTTGATAAGAACGCTATCAAAGTCACTTCATCCAATACTAAGTGCCAGTGAGGTCGAGTTCCAAGTGAGCGGTTCGTAATTGAGAATCAATAGAAAAGCGTAAACATGCTCAAGTCAATCATAAAAACATGATAAATTAAAGGTTGACACAAGTGTCAAATATCAAAAGAGGGGGGGGGGGTTTGCAATTATCAACTAAGATAGCAAATAATACGAAAATATGAATATCGAGACGAGATTCTTGGGATGTGATAGGATTATGGGCCATGGTAAACAATCGGGTAATTGAAATTAATAGTAAACCGTTGCAAATCAGTGAATAAGCTAGACTTTAGTGGGAGTGAACTTTCTCTCGAACACCAATAACTGGCAATAAAGCACAACCTTCTCTTAAGTCCATTCACTCTCTCGAACTGAATGTATGGAAAAGGGTTTAGGATTCACTCACTCGAACTGAACCCACGACAACTACAGACCATCGAATCATTAATTTTGATTTTAAAACCTCTCTCTCGAGCAAGCCAAAAACACAAAGTTAAGGTTGTATTTGCAACGACAACCCCATTAAATTCAACCATAATTACTGACCGAAATCACCTTTAAACAACAAATAAACTATTAACTAACAATACCCAGCAGTTAAATCAATCCATAATCACATAATCACACCCCAAGAATTGGAGTTTTAGCTAGACATAGTAAAAAGATAGAAATCGATACCAAAATGTGTTTCCATCAACTGGGTACGATTAATATTGTCTTTACATATGTCTAAGCTGAAGAATCTTCAACACCCACTTCCAATTTCTTAGAAATGGAAATCTTCAAATCTTCAAAGCTAAGGAAAAATGTCTCCAAAAACAGTTCTAAGTTCTAAAACTGAATAATAAACTTGATATTCTAAAATTGCATAAACTGATTGCCTGCTAAACTAAAAATTCAAACAAGTATTTATAGTTGTCAAAAAGTGTGCTGCGAAGGTCCAGTCGGCGCAGTTAGTCAGGAACGCCGATCCACTCGGCGATCCGCCCTTTGGTCTGGTTCATCACCTTTCTGCATTGGCCTTCAGCAAATTCAAGTTCTGTAACTTTGGGCGATGAAGAATTGCATCGTGGAATCGTTCGGCGATTCGCCGACTGCTCTCTTCTATTGCCGACTTGATTTTCTCCTTCAAGGTTTGGCACATTGGAACATTAGGCGAGGTCAAGTCCATTCGGCGTCTCACCCAATGGTTTAGGTAATCCTCAGGCCTTCTTTTCTTCGTTCTTTCAGCTATTGTTCCTTTTTGCTTATTAGTGTCCATGCTTTGTGCCTCAATCCAAATACCTAAAATTCATGGATTTATATAAGTTATTGGCACAAAATATACATTTAAGGACACTAAATATTTTAAAATAAAGCCCTAAATGAGTCCAAATCGTGGACTTATCAACACCCCCAACTTAAACTTTTGCTTGTTCTCAAGTAAAACTCAAGTTCAATAGTTCCAAAAGGATGTTTCAAACAGTGCTACACAAAATTCAATCATGAATGCACACAAAAAGACTCAACTTACTCATGCAAGGATCAATTGTGCACTCAAAGATTCAAGTTGTGACTCACCTTTACCATATAATCTCAAGCTCACTATACTTGCTTCAAATTCAAGTTCAAGCTCAACAAAGGTATTCAAATGCCTTCACACAAAGAATGATTCCATATTCACACACAATGGTTCAATCATTTAAAGTTCCGAAATCAGGATCAACAGTCACACTCACAAAGATAAACACAATGCATGATTTCACCCATAAGTTTGCCCTTAGTTTCCAAATGAATTTTGTTTCAGCTCATTCAAGATCAAAACGGTCTTTTCAAGGCTTGTACTGGGGCTGAGTGTAAAGGTATGATCATTTAGGCTTATAGGCTGAAATCCTCATGAAATGTGATGTGAACAACACCTTCTTTCCTTTTCTTCATCATTTTTATTCAAGCTCAAAAGTCACCTCTTATTCATCTTCCATGGACTATTGAAAACCCCATTTTCTTTGTATTTTCACAACTTTATTCCACAACTTTTTCTTTATTTTTGTTTTTCATTCTTTTCTTCTTTTTCTTTTTTTTTATAAGGAGGGGTTCCATTTTTCTCAAAACATGGGAAAAGGGACTTCTTTGCATTTTCTTGATTTACCTTGTCTTTTCACCACACCCCCAACTTAGGCTTTTGACCTAAGTTAGCTATTCAAACACACCACAAATCATGAGGATTATGGGTAATGGATCAACAAAAGGTCACAATATTATCAAGTTTCTTCCAAGAAAAGGTTAAGGATTAAATGGTGCTTAAAATAGGTTCACACACTCACAAGGTAAGCTACAAAAGAGGTATAATGTCAAATTGGTTCACACTCTTTAAAGTTGCCTAAGATCATCTCAAAAAATTGCATCACTTAGTCAACCGGACCAACATGGCAAATTTTAGGTGTCATCACACATGGTTCACGGTAAGCTCATCACACAAGGCATTATCACCAATGTCAAACAAGACTCTACAGTTTCGCTAGTCTGCAATGTTCATCAGAAGAGACTCAATCCTGTACTTGGCTAGTCACAACGAGATGCAAATAGTTCACATATTGACTATGCAACTTCATTTGGCCTAATCGTAACCGCACATTCATGTTTGTTCGATTATGAGCACTATTTGAGTCATTGGTATTGATCAAAACCGGTAATAAAATTTGCAAAAGAACAACCACATTCGAAACAAACAAGAGGTGGCAAAATTTTTCGGAAGGGTAAAAAAATATTTAAAATTAAAAACAAGGAGCCACAAACTCAAGCATCCATAAAAGTAGTGTAAAAACACAATTTTTTTAGGTCAAAGCCCAAATATATAAACAAAACAAGAATCACGAATGTCACACAAAAGGTGGGCCTCACCCCACCACAAATAAAGGCATTTGTCCTCATATGCAAACAAAACCAAAAGTTAAAATAAAGAAGACAAAGTGGGAGGTAAAGAAGGGATCCTGTCTAAGAAGTCGCTCCGTCTATATGGGCATCAGTGCCTGGTTCTTCAGTCTGGACTTGGGCATCAGTGCCCGGGGTCACCTTAGAAGAAACAGCAGTACCAGACCCACTAGGAGCTGCCATAGAAGTCTCGGTCCATGATGTCTTGATCACCAACTGTATTATCGTCTCCTCAAGATCCAACAAGTCTCCAAATATGCTCTCTTCCCATATCTCTATCTTCTCCTCATCGGTCTCAACATCCGACTCATCAACTGCTGTCTCATCCCTGTGTCCATCTCCAGTGGTAGCCGGAGGAATCCCTGCTGGTGTGGGAGCTAGAGGGGCTCTGGCTAAAGTACGGTGAAATCTAGCTCTGATTTCATTCTGTCGGGACTACAGAGGTTGCTCATCCTCAGATAAATCAGCCCGGGAGCCAGTGGTTACCCTATTCGAAATGGGTCTCTTGCCCTTGCTTTTATCACACAGTGGAGGCTCTTGCCTCGTCTTCTTTGGAGGATTTGAACGCCTCTCATTTATCGTGATACCCCATGCTTTTTTCTGGGGTGGCATGTCTATATTTGTTAGGATCATATCTGCAAAACATCGGGAAAAATTTAGAGTCAATTCAAATAAGATCACAGAAAATAGTTGCAGACAAACTCACCAAACCGACCGCAAATCGCCGAATCACCGAATCACTTTGGCGACCTAGATCGGGCTCGCCGAAAGTATTGGCTCAAAATTCTTGGCAAGTCGGCTATGGGACGGACCTTTCAGTGTATCACTGATAGCTTTCGGCGAGCAGGGGCTAGCCCGCCGAAAGTTCCAGAGCAAAAAGGGCTCAGGGCTGTAGACAAAGGGCGATCAAGAAATCTTTCGGCGAGTCGCCGAGTGCCTTCGACGACCTTAGGCTTCTCGCCGAAAATTACAGAGTTCATCAACACATAAAGCATGAAATTAAAGGCGAGATGGGTACATTAGGCGAACCGCTGAGTGGTGGGGGGGGGGTCACC